>VKKT01003793.1:58218-73136 GCA_008038995.1 Haliotis laevigata | reverse complement strand
ACTACAGGGAGGACGAAGCCTCGACTTAGAAGATGCACCAACCGGTCCAGCACCGTCTTTTTCAACTCCAGCTGCAGCATATAAACAGTTACACACACAGCTGTATGCTGTAGGGCATAGTACAGAACGTGTAACAACCCTCAACACTTAAGCCAGTTCCCAGTTGAAAGTGAAACCTGTCTGTTAATTACTATCGGGAATGTCTACGTATTTGAACACTTCATGATGACCAATTTGACAATATGTAACTCAGCATATTTCACCAGGAATATATTGTCGGATCAAAGTACTCAGGAATCCAGGTCCAGTTAGATAAGTTAATTGCTTCTTCTAACAAGCATAATGTTTATGATGTTGGATGAAAATTCAGGAATGAAATCTTATAAAGCTTAATGGACTTCAGAATCTTTTAATATTAATTTGAAAGGCATTCAGAAAACCCTCACCCGAACCAACACATCCAGTTCCTCGAATGAAGATTCAAACACGCGAACAAGGAGATCTAAAGCTTTCTGATGTAAAAGGACATGGTTGGTGACAATCTGGAACAACAAATGTGGCACACATCAGTGTAAAAGCACAATAAATGGTCTCTTGGATCTGGAAAACTTGCCATCAGTACTATCATTGTTAGTTCTGATCAGCTAGTTACATTGCAAAGAGTAATGGTTCACCTCATCCACCATGACTAGATGCAGAGGTGTGTGATCTGTGTTGAGCTTGAAGTAGCTGGCGTCCGACACTGTGTAGTCCACCCACTTCAACACTCCCATTGACACTACAGGGAATCTGCAACATACCACACCATAAACTTAAAAAGTCAAACACTACAACAGTAAAATGTAAGGGAATGTATTATTGGAAACATTGTTCCAAATTGTTGATACATTTACCAGATTTATCATTTTAAAAGTTTAGGACACTATGAATGATGTAAAAATATATCTCGGTTTTTCTATTCTATTTTGAATTTGAGTGAGTGAGTGAGTGAGTGGGTGGGTCGTCAGGGCCGTAGTTGACTTTTATTAATAAGGGGGGCACCATCCACGTTAAAACAGTGTTATATCAATTGTTTGATGCACAAAAATTAATCTGTAAAAAGATTCTAGGGGGACAGCTGCCCCCCTGGGCTCCCTACGGCCCTGGTGGGTGGGTTTAGTTTCATGACGCTTTTGGCAATATTCCATCAATATCACGACATGGCACACCAGAAATGGACTGCACACACAGTATTACTCCCACTCACCTGAGACAGGTGAAGAGGGTAGATATGTCTGCTATCAATTCGGAGGCTCCCTTGTTCTCGGCACACAGGGCTTGCGTCTTCTCCAGAGCCTGGACTGTTGGCTTCAGCTCATCCCTGTTGATTGTTTTCCTGCCTCCCTGATGAAGATGGGGAAGACTTTGTGTAACAATAACATTCTTGATACCATCAACAGTACTGCACAGGTAGTGCACAAAGTTCCACCATCATCCATGAGTGACCATGGCCACTCTGTGGAGTCTCTATGTGGCAGTGAAATACATTGTGTAACAATGTTCCAAGTATAATACATTGTACATGTGATATTCAGTGAGGGGCAGGGGAATGTTCCAAGTATAATACATTGTACTTGTAATATTCAGTGAGGGGCAGTGGTGTGCTATAGTTGAGCGGCAGCCACATCTTAAGGATATGCACGTAGTTGACCATAGTCGGTGATGAAGGTAGTAGACCCATATCGGACCTTTTAAACGTAGTTAGACGTATTTAAGCGTAGTTCAACGTAGATCACCATAGTTATGACCGTACTTTGAACTTCAGCAAACCATGATTTGGCTGTGGTTAGACCAAAAAATCTTCAACATGTTCAAAATATCTCTACAGTTTTCTTGAATGCCAAGACCGTACTGTTACCTTGGTTTGAACGTAGCTGACCCTAGTTCTCCCTAGTAGATTGTAATTGACCGAACTGCACCACTGTGTTGACCGTAGTACAACATGGTAACATGGCGCTACGATCGAACTACATTAATCACTACAGTCCAGTAGAACAACGTTCAAGACCGTAAGATGTGACAGCGGATTTAAAGTGAGTGAGTGGATGTTGCTTTAAGCCACATCAGCAATATTGCAGCTATTCACGGGTCCTATACTTAAATTTGTGCTATAATTAGACAAAGCTCTGGAATGTACGTCAATCCTATAGGGCTGTTCAGTGACTCAGAACTTTATAGAAAGATCTGGAATCTTTGTCTCGGGTATATAAGGGCAGTAACTCTTGCCTCTCATCTTACATTACATCTCAAGTTACAAAAAGACCAACATTCATGTTAAGATCATCTTCACCCCTGATATCTGGGCCATTGTTGCAGCGAGGTGGATATAACCATCATTGTCTTTATTACTATAATCACTGCTCTTGTTGTCATACTGCCTTAGAATTTGAACTGCCACTCCATTTTGTATTGCCTTTGTAGTGATTTGTATCAACTTGCAAAACTTAGTAAATTTTAGAATACAATTGTTAATTATATCAGATCACTTTGTTGTTTGTCAGTTTCACACCAAGTTCTCTTATGGACTGATTCCCTGTTAACTTTCAGTTTCAACTTAGAAATCACCATGTAACACTATTTTGAGCAAATCCAGATACGCCCTAGAGAAGCAAGTGAATCTTCAGAGCAGTGAGATTCCTGCACAATTAACATTTCCAGCCCAACATATGTAAGTGCCTTACAGTCATCTGCTCTACATTTTACTGGACAACACATTGCCTTGTTTGTAATAATAGGATGAGAGGATGAGGGTGTTACCTTCTTGTGAGTATCGATGACGCTAGCTGCATATGCCAGGAGGTGGATGTACTTGTGTTTGTGGTCAGGGTTCACTCTTGTACCAGGCTTAAACAATGTGTCAATAAGCAGATCTGAAATTGTCACAAAGTAACACTGTCATTCATCATGCACCATGACCATGAAAGTGAAACTTTCACAAAAAACATTGTCCTAGTGCTATGGTTCACTATGTTTTTGAAGACCGAACAAACATCAGCCTTTGTCTGAAACTACATGAAGTTAATATCAACTTAGTGGGTTACTCAATGTTGCAGTCAGCAGCCATTTACAGCAACCTGGGAATAAATCAGTTACATGTGTTTCCATGTCATTTGTTAGGCAGACCAAGTAATTGTGCTTATGATTCCAATAACTTTAAAAGTAGAAAACCCTATGGTGGACTACATTTGGAGGCTTGTGTTGCAACATGGAGCTGTGACATGCAGTAATATCCTGCTATCTCAGTCAGTCAGGAGGACAAACTGCTCACCTAGAAAAGCAGGGACTCGGATGAGTTCAACTGGTGGAGAGTCATGTTCGGAATACATCCTGAATAACTTCAAGGAAGGAAAAGGAAAGTTTGAGATTATAAAGGTGCAGTTATGAGTGTTTGAAAATGGTTTTATAACATATACTGAATATTAGGTGTTTACAGATTTATTGGTGAGAAACTTTATCCACAAACAATGTCATATTTCATCATTTTGTTCTACATTTTACACTGCAGCCAATAGTACCCCATGCACATCATCCAGCAAATGATTACTTCTAGCAACAGAATGAGCAAAATCTTGCACTGTTGTGATGAGTTATCACCCAAATCACAGAGCCTGATTATCAGATCCATAGTTGCCCATTATGGCAACCATTAAAATGCCGAGGAACTCTTCAGTGGTGCAAATAAAGGTAAGGTATGTGCTTGTTACCACGGAGATGTCTGCTGGGTTCAGTGCCTGCCTGGACAACATGGAAGACAGGGCTTGGCAGGCTCGGGGGTAGGCGGCGGCGCCACTTAGGGCCATCGTGATGGGTGTCACATCAAGACCTCTACAACATCAAGCAAGACTCATAACTCTGAACTGACATTTGAGGAAGGGAAGTAACTCTTCTAATGCCCTGTTTTCTCCATCTTATATAATTTTATACATGTTATAAGCCCACAATCATCTTAATGAATATCTTGTAACCAGTAATGTAAAGTAATGTAAATAGCATATCACTGATCAAGTTGCTGCAAACATACTTCTCACTGGCACACTTCTGGAGCTCCTGGCACAGTCGCCGGATGTTGGAGCCACCCTTGAGTTCCTGAGACAAGATGTGCATCAGCACCTGACTGTACAGGTATGTGTGCTCTCCGTGACACACCATTTTCTGAAAAATTAACCAAAGATGTACCTATTATTCCAAAGTGACCTTGTATAAACTCAATTCTGACCTTTGATTTTGAAAGCTAATTGGATGACATCAGAAAGGAGGCAAATAACTGCACAAAAGCAAGTCATCCTCAAACATTGTCAGTTGGTCGTTTGTAATGAAGTGTTACAATACATTATATATGTAAACTAAGAGTATACTTCAAATGTTAAAGGGATGATAGGGTACCCGAGTGGTTAAAGCGTTCGCTTGTCCCACTGATGATCAGGGTTTGATTCCCATTCTTGGTGTTCCCTGCCATGATATTGCTAAAAGTGGCATAAAACTAAACCCACACACTCAAAGACATCGTTCTCAAAACACAATGTTTAAATTGTTTCAATTTTCAAGCATTCTTTACTAAACCGACCTCGGAAAATATACCTGTCATGCTAACACACAGTACTAATGCATGCATAAACACACTATCTGAATACAGAGATGACCAAACCTTCACAACACAACGCATACAATCTCATGTTAAAGTGAGTTGTTACAAAGTAACCGCCATATAGCTGGAATATTGCTGAGTATGGCGTAAAACTAAACTCACTCACTACTAAGTAGCCATGGTAACATCTTGACTATCTTACTGTGAACTCTGGCAGATTCTTCTCCAAGCCATCCTCCCCAGCCTCGACAAAGCTGGATATAGATGTTCTCAACACTCTCGAGAACACCTCAATTTGATGGCATGCTGTTGACACACTGGTTATCTCCCCTTGGAAACCAGCATCAGATATCAACTGAAAGAGACGGGACTTAACAAATATAATCTAATGTCGACAAAAATGGCCAACAGGCTAAATATAATTGAGAAAAAGAGGAAAATGTAAAAACTCATGGCAATTAACTAATACGACAAAATGTAGCAACACTAAATTAAAAAGTAATTGAGTAAAATGCATCAAATGGACATTTTAGAGGTTTCAGGTATTATTCCACTAAAGAACATCATCTTTGATCTTAGGCTGATTTCCTTGAGAGATCTAGAACATACAACATACAAACATAGAGTAAAACATTCATCTTGAGCCATAGACATGGTCATAGTGAGCTTTATCACTCATCTCAGTTATAATTATATTTCTGGCAGTGTCAGAAGCCTAAAACAATAATGTCTTGTAAGCTTTATAAGGAAAATATCAGTTTTCAGCCATTTAAATATTTTCTTATCAATTTTCTGTTTTCTTTGAACTTATAATCTGACATGGTCAATGAGCCAAAAAGGGATGTAACTCTTATTTAGTGGGCTGGCACTGTTAGTGGAGGGCAAGGTGAAACAATCTCTATAATTAAAGAGAAACAAGATTTCAGAAGACAAAATATTCTAATCAAATGCCGATTTTCATGTCTGAAGTAGACATATGAAAGCATGTCATCAAAATAAACTTCTAACAAAAAAGATTTGACAACATGTCTGCTGATATCCTGTGAGTGAATGACCTGCCTTGATCGTGAAGTTGAGCATGAGGCAGTCTGGGTATTCTTCAGCCAGCTTGTAGAACAAGGATCGCCACGTCGGGTATTCTATCATCTCGGCCAGCCAAGATGGGGTCTAGAGGAACACAGACATGAATAGGAAAATAACACAGTTCATATAACAAGTCACGTGCTGTAGGGTTACTTCAATGGGGGTAAAAATGATAGCTCTCAACTTTTGAGAAAGCTGAGTAAATGAAAACTGTAAGGTTTGGGAGCTTTAAGCATTGTTAAGTACCACAAACGCATTACTTAACAAGGATAACATATTTCATACACACAATTTCTATACAACCTCTGAATGTCAAACCTCTTACATTCTAAAACAGATTTCTAAAATTAACAAGAACATAAAATGACAATAAAATGAAACAAAAACATGATAATATACCTCCTTCAGATTTTATAAAGTCTCATCCAAAGTTTGTTAATCTGACACATGGCAACAGCTGTAGTACTCACCTCACCCTCTTGGGTGAAAATGGAATCTGCCTTCTTTGGATCAAAGTGTTTGATAATCATCAGCTTCAGATGACTTTCTACCAATTCTTGAACTTCATTTATGCCAACACCTGCAATTATGGTATCAGAGATATTACAAAGGTGACAGTACAGCAGGGATGCAAATATCAGTTTGTCTAAGACGTACGTGTTAAAGCTATCCAAGAGTTAGCAAAATCTCAGTGTTTATAGTCGGGTTTCCATGTGTTACCATGATTCAGGCCAAGTCATGTTTCGTCCTTGTATAATACTAATATCAGCTACAACATCCAAATATGCTACTTATACTATTTTGAACAAGATACCTATTTTGCCAAAGCTGCCTGTTAGGGCACTTAGTTTGAAATCCTAGATAAATTCCTAGTTTTACAACCAAGCAACAGTTTTGCAAGTAAACAGCATTGATTCATGTGGTCCGATGAGCACTGCATCTATACCCAGCAATTTTAGACCATGATAGAACAACCACTATCGTCTCCTGTCCGATGTATGGCCAGTTTTAGAAAATTATCCTGATAGCAGCATCTTCTTTCATCATGATAATTCCACAGTCATCAGCAGAGGAATTTATCAGGACTAACCGCTTTACTTAGTGCCGCAGAGCGCACCCATCTCGCAAACAAGACACGGTAGGCCATCTCTCGCGTACACGTTACCTCTCTGACTGGTCATACAATGAAAGTGTAAAATATTAGATATATTGTAGGCCTTCAACCTCTTTTTGCTGACACAATGTGCCTAGGCGTCAGAATTTTATCGTAAAACAGCACCTCAATGGGGATTTCAGTTAGAACAGGTCCCCTGCAACCAATGCTTGTCATAAGTATAACTCAAAAGATCCAGTGTCATGCTTAGTGACTTGGTTCATGGTATGGCATTGTACTCCAGTCCCGTTGGATGTTGATCATGATATCAATCACTGTATTTGGTCCTAACTCAATTAATGCAGGATGCAATCACTCTGCTGAATGCAGCATTTAACACGTTTAAAGGAAATAATTTGTCTCATGTTAAAAGTGACAGCACCACTTTCACAAAGGACTGACCTGCTTGTATAAGCCAGTCTGCCAAAACATTGACAGTCTGAGCTATTGCTAAGTAGTTGTCTGACAACAGTTCCACAACCCTCTCTGGAGAACCACCTGCTTGCAAAAATCTGTCAACAAGAATTTTTAAATCAGCTTGACAATGTGCATCATGTGTATATGTAATGTTGATATTTCCACATCTGAGCACAAATTCAAAAGCAGCATGCAGTTGATACAAAAAGAAAGAATGATAAACCTGCAAAACATTAATCAGGAAACAGACATTAGGAAAATGTCAATACAGCTTTTAAGCCAAGTTGTTTACAATGCTATGGAGAATCTTTATTGTCTCTTTATCCTTTTAAGTTAGACATTCAGCATATTTAGCCACATGCAGTAACAGAATGATTTGCCAAATTCCACCAATGGGCCACACAACTGGAAATGTGGTCCTACAACAATATATCCTTTTGCAGCATTGTTTAATAGATTGTTTTGACTTTATCTTTAAAGACATATTGAATTGTCCCTTAAACATGTTAAAGAGAGCTGTCTGCATCTTGCATACATTTTAAAATTAGACCTTTATTAGAACTTCCAAGTCTGTGTTTCAACTTGTACATGACCCAGGTTAGAATCAATCTTTAGTAACCCATGCTTGGTGTGAAAGGCAACTAACAGGATCGAGTGGGACTTGGTTGACACATGTACCTAAATTGCGTAGATCAATGCTCGTGCTGTTGATCACTGGATTGTTTGGTCAGAGACTTGATTATTTACAGACCGCCGCCATAGAGCTGGAATATTGCTGATTGTGGCTTAAAACTAAACTCACTCACTCACTTAACTTGAACACATACCTTTTGAGCACTGTGAAAATATTGGGCTCCATAATGTAGTCCTTGCTACTAAAAGATTCAAGACATTCTTTCTTTGTGGCTTGTCTCTCTTCCTCGTCATCCTCCATGAAGGGATCCATCTCAGGTGACTACAGGACAAATAATGTGTGAATGCTAACCACAAGAAATAATAATTTGTATTAAATTGTAACAGAATGTATGCATTTGGGGAACACATGTAATAACTGGATATCTGTGATGATCAAAATATAACTTCAGGTGAAAATTTCCATTTGGAATGTAGATTGGTATCTACCTGATCTGTTGAATACTGTTGATACATGATATTCAATACATGAGTATTTATTGAACACCTCTGTTATTTAATTCACTTCATTGATGTATCATTTTATCATTTCAACTTGTACATTTTCTTACGTGACCCCTTACTCACAGAAAAGCATAAAACAAACATGATCATCATGACATACCGACTAAAGTGAACGCAAATAAATAATGATGATTATGAAGAACAATAACTATGATAGACTTGAGGAAAATCCTTCATAAGCATAATCATGATAATAAGTCAAACAGTCTGTAGTTATGGGGTGCCGCTGATAAGTGAGACTGGACGCAGGATTCAAGGTAAAGTAAATTTTCAGTCATGTTGCAACAAAGATCAATCATACAGCCGGCACGTTTCATTTTACTCATTATTTGTGTTTAGACGAGATAAAGAAAATTCATTTATCAACAATACCCCAACATCGTCCTCTGACATTCCCTCGGCATGGTCCTCTTCGTAATCAGACATCTTCTAGTGGAATGAGATGCGCTTAATTCATACAGTAGCGTTTGAAATCCTGCAGGGAGTATTTTTTTAAGAATACGCGGCCATGACAGATTGAGAAACTTCTAAATTTTGGATTTACCCGGATGCAACATAAAATCCAAATCGGCATCTGAAACGGACATGGGAAATATTTACACCTATCAAAATCAGGTTTCGTAGTACACATGCATGAGTAAAACATGCAGATGCTGGAAAATTAATAAAAGCCTACATATGAGAATAGATGTTTGCTTTTTGAAAGGTTATCCATGCTTTAGATCCAACCCAAGACATCAACCAAATACGCCCAGCTTATTCCCGAGGTTCCTGAAGACCCCAAACGAATAAGCGTATCCGAGCCGACATGTGGGACAGCGATAGCAGCAACACTGAGATGTAAATAAAGAACGTCAAAAATCATGTCATCCTCCTCAAATCAAAGCCCAAAGCTCATTTTAGAGGCTCTTCGTATTTTGACAACCCCGGAAAGACAAAGTCACACAGATTGTAAGTACAAAACCTGAGAGACGTAATCACTGGGCCTAACTAAACATAAGATTATTGTAGACTGCGTGTTACAATATGAAGTTTGTTTATTTGAGTTGTGTATTGATCGAATGTAAAGACAAGTTTACAAAATTCGTTTTCTATATAGTAATTAATAACTTGTCATATATCTTTGTTGACGTGAGTTAATATTGTTAAAGGGCTTCATGTTATGAAATGAATACGTTTTGTATTCTGCTACCATTTTCAATTAAGAGGAAAGTATATTTAATGGTAAACTGTTTTTTTGGGGGGATATTAACAAGAACGACTAAATGTTATTGACTCCTACTGGCAGCCAGTTATATGTCATCTCCCCGCATGAATAATCAACGGTATCATGGGAGATTAGGTTTTCGGACATCATACGGTTTTGGTTGGTTGGTTGTTTATTGCTGCACTCAGCAATATTCCGGCTATATGGCGGTGGTCTGTAAATAATTGAGTCTCGACCAGACAATCCAATGATCAAGAGCATGAGCATCGATCTATGCAATTTGGATAAGATGACGTGTCAACCAAGTCAGCGAGCCTACCACCCAGTCTCATTGGTTGCTCTTTACGACAAGCATCAGTCGTAAAGGGCTGTAGACATATTCTAAGTTTTATCTTCACGGGTTCATACGTTTTTGGATGGCAGTGCATACTTGGGCTATAACAAGGAATGTTGTGCCACGCAGACATCGTAAATTCTTGAATCATGGCTTGTGTTTAGAATAGAGTTATCTGTCATAAGTGAGGTGATTTATAGTCATTCATGTAATTAGAAAGGTACCAACAAATGTTATATGTCTAAAAACCCTTAGTTTGAAGATATGTGATTGAAATGTGCATGTTGCAGGGAATGATTGTTTTAAACAATAGAAGTATCTTTTTCAGCTGCTTCATCTGATGGAGAAAGCCAGTTTGACCACCTGCTCCGAACTAAACTCCAGTCAATCAACGGAAGTCTGCAATCTGACACATTCTCCAACCTGCCATGTTTGTCGGTCCTACAGACTCAGACAACTGTGTCAGACACTGACAAGTCAGACGTCCGATGGAAGTACACGTCTGTATGTCTTCATTTACTGCTTCTGCTGCAGAAACATCTGATTCAGGCTTCCAGAGATTTCCAGGAGGAGATGAAGAAGAACCCCCCTTCCATGAAGATGCCACACCAAGTTCCTCCACTTTCTCCTGATGTCCTCAGTATTGAACAGGAGAAGACAGTCTTGACCACTCTGCAGTTCACTGTTTGTCTTGGAATTTGCCCAAATGTTGATAAAGGTGTTGGAATTCCTGTAGAGAGGAGATCTGGATTTGGGAAGCTTCTCACTGGCAGTAAATTAAAGGAGGTATCGCAAGAAGAACGTTATGCAAGGCTAGGATTGTGTGGACGGATTTTTTCAGCCTGTCTGAATGTTCCGTCTCTGTCAGCTTTAATTCTTTCACGGCATCTCTGTGATTTTTTAGCCATTCTTCTCCAGTTAAACCACTGCCCAGGGATAGATGGTGGTCAAACGAGTAATGTAAATCCTGCTTCAGGTTCCAAAAATCAGACTGTTGAAGGGAATCTGAAGGACAATACTATCAGTTGTCCACCAAACAGGACTGTTGGTGAATTAGGAGATTTAACAGATTCAAGTACACACATCAACCCAAAGGTTTTCAACTCTCAGGATCCCCATCCATGCTCTGTAGATTCATCATTAGTGACAGGAGACACAGCTGAGGTAAATAAAAACCAATGTTCAGGTTCAAATGATAAGTCAAATACTGTGGCTGGTAGCTGTCAGGAAACTGTGCATCAAGAGGATGAATACCTGAGTATGTTAATGGGTGAGTTGAGTGTAGTGGAGACGGACCAAGAGTTTGCTGAGGCTGCCCTACAGAAGCTGATGACGAGGATCAGTCCTGCGATGCTTGTGAGAGACTTGATGATGCTGCAAGGGGCAGCCAAGCCCAAGACAGGTGCAAAGGTAAGTATAAGTAAAACAGGTACAGGTGTCAAAAGTCGTCATGGTGTTCACCGATATATATTGCAATAGTTGTGAGCCAATATGTTATGTATCTCATTACTTACTTTGCATTATTGCCTAGGATCACGATGGGCTTGCACCACACCATGCAGTCAGCTGATTTGCTGGGATATCGCTGAAATACTCTTCACGACTCACCCAAGCTCTCATCCATCCAAACAACTAATTGTAGAATGCCTTTAGTATTGTGTAATTTGAATTTGGTTTAACATGTAATTTTTTGTGACAGTCGAAAGATAAAGGTAAGCAGCTGCCTGTGTCTCCCCCGTGGCTAAGACAAGTGTGTGGTCGTTTGATGACAGACATCTTGATGCGTCCCAAGGGTCTTCTGCATGTGCTGCAGGGTATGCTTCCCCCAGGACCAGGTGAGACGTTACAGCCGTTACAGTATTATTTTCCAGTTCAACTGGAAATGTGTTAAAAGACAGTTGATCTCCTAACCTATTATTAGGTTGTTGTGGGGGATATAGAAATGAGTTCCGTCCATCCATGTGTCCGTCACACTTTGTCCGAAGCATATCTCCAAAACTATTCGTGATAGCTTAACCAAACTACGTACACATGTCAACCATGAACCCTAGATATGCCTATTGGGGGTTAGACCCAGATACGAATTTTATTTTTTGCTGTTTCCATGGAAACATGACTTAGGCTGTGACTATGAGGATGTCATCTTGTCCGGAGCAGATCTTCCAAACTATATGTGCTAGCTTCATCAAACTTGGTACATGTGTCAAGCATGATCCATAGATGTGCCATTTGATGGTTAGACCCAGATATTAATTTTATTTTTGCTGTTTCCATGGAAACATNACTTAGGCTGTGACTATGAGGATGTCATCTTGTTGCATTTCCATGGCAACAAGATCAGATCTTAAAAACCTTTCAGTACTCCCCTTCCACTTTGCTATATGCACTCCAAAACATTTGACATAATCCTAACTAGTAGACATATTCATAAAGAGTATTTTGCTGTTGCGGGGGATATTGATGACTTTGGCTTCTTGTTGGTATTTGTTTCACTTAATATACTACTGGTATAAATAATGACAGTTTCCAAGTAAAACTTGATTATGGAAATGTCTACATCTGCATGTAAAAGGTGCCACTATTAGACTGAACTAAAATAGTTAAAGCGCTCTTCATTTTTGTCTCTATCATTGTGCTTAATACATGTGTACATATTTTGTATATGCTGTTATTGTATAGTTTTATATAATAAATACATAATTATTTCATTTAATATTGTGTTGTTATGTTAGGCAAAATATTAATATTGTGGGCAAAATTCCTCCCCTGTAAAATTGTGTTGGGCAGAGTTCCTGAGGGAAAAGTTCCGTACACCAAAAGGTCGTGTTAAGTGCTTTTTTCAGCAATCTGAAACTTGATTACTGTTTCCATGCAGCACCATCAGGAGCAAGAGTGGCAGATTCTGTGGACTGGCAGAGAAGTCAGGCCATCGCCATGGTGATAGCACACTGCCCCATGCAGACAGCCTCAGTGGAAGAATACTACAAACACATCTCTCCCCAGGTGATTACATGACGGTGGTCTGTTGGTGTGACAATCTCATTAAAATCATCTTCCACACCAGTAGGATATCTGTTTTCTTGAAGATCTGACAAATCCTTCATAGGAGTGAGTGAGTAAGTTGAGATTTAAGCTGCACTGAGCAATATTCCAGCCATATGGCGGCGATCTGTAAATAATCAAATCTGGACTAGACAATCCAGTGATGAACAGCATGAGCATGAGCATTGGTCGGCGTAAAACTCACTCACTCCTATAAAGGATTTGTCGGATCATCAATAGGAGGTTATATCTGATGGATATTTAAATCAGCCTTTAGCATCAAGGCTTCTCAGTATGAGTGCAGCATTCAGAGCAGCATGTTTTATTTTGGATGTCAACAATGCACGGAAATGTGCAGTTCTGAATGGAAATAATAAAGGAAGCTTAACAGTTTTGGTGATTTTGTATGCACCACAGATCTCCTAGTCGCATCAAAAGAATACTTGTATTTGTATTCATTGTCTTTTTTTTAAATTGAAATGTCTGAATCATGAATCTATTGATGGAATTGTCAGATCTGCACACAGGGAGGTATCATGTTTGAGTAAATAATACAATTGTGTTAGTGAGTGAGTGAGTTTAGTTTTACGCCACACTTCCAGCTATGTGGCGGTGGTTTGTAAATAATCAAGTCTGGAACAGATAATCCAGTGATCAACACCATGAGCATCGATATATGCAATTCGGATACAATGACATATGTCAATCAAGTCAGCGAACCTGACCACCTGATTCCGTTAGTCTGTAATTGTGTAATGTCTTTTACAAGAACCATGAAGAATTGGTCTTTAGCAACTCATGCGTGTCGTCATTGGCGACCATAAATACTGTGGAGTTTGGTGTTAAACAACAACCAACCAACCAATCTTTTTTTTTTTGATATTTCTCCAATATTTTTGGAAGCTTTGCAGTAGGGATTCACAGACGTAATGTCAAATCATGCTCTCAGGAAACCAGTCAAAGATAGAGTATTATGTCAATGAAGAAGAGAAATAATTCCAGTTAATCAACAGGTGGCAAATTACTCACATACTTTAAATTATGGCGTTACTTCATTGTAACCTCAGTGTGTGATGTCACAGATTAGCACTGTGTGAAATGTCACTACAGGGTAGGATATATGGCCCCTGCACATATTTATCAATATCTTGGAACAAATTGTTCAGTAACCTACATAAATTATATTTAAGGTAAATGATATTAATTTTACATTCATGCAACACTGTTTCGCTATGTTTGCTATGTAGATTTTTAAAATACCAGTATTGGGTAAGGTTATCTGTTCTGAATACAGAATAGTTGACACCATTAACACTATTTATGTTTAGTATCTATGGTTTCAAACGCACAACTTATTTACAGAAAATTGGTGCTAACACTTCATTTTGGTGATGAAATAAATTCATTTGTTAAATGTTTTATGAGTTTTGATAACACTGGATAAAATATAACACCAACCTTCTTAACTAGAAATGGAAAGTTAACAGTATTGTCCATATGAATACTGCCTCATCAAAATGTTTAGAGTTTGTGCTCCATATTGATATGACTGTATTCCTGTGTTTACACTTTCAGATAAGAGGCCTGCTTCATCACAGTGATCCTAAGGTTACTCAGAGGTTTCTGAGGGTGATCGTGACCCTCATAAAGGAGGTGACCAGTCAGCATCCATCACTGGGACAACAGCACCTGCTGGACCCCCTGGTGTCTCCACTACAGCAGTGTGTGGACAGTCATGGTGAGTGCGATCGCGTCATACCAAAAGACGTTAAAATATGGTACTTGTTGGTCCCTGCCTCACGCTCGGCAATAATGGGTACAACAAGGACTGGTCGGCTCGGAGTCAGTATAATGTGTCTGA
>VKKT01003792.1:44180-55943 GCA_008038995.1 Haliotis laevigata | reverse complement strand
TTCCTCTTGAACTCTAGTGACTCTTTTTATATGTAGCGCTTTGAGCATGCTCTGGATGGACTGTGGCGCATAAGAAATATCCATTTATTATATTATTATTATTTTAGGGGTGCTGGACCAGATAGGATCAGAACAGAGAGGGAAGACACCATGCTCTCCCGACTCCGTCTGATTGTCGGCTGATATCTCCAAATCGTCAGTGATTTTAGCAGGAGTAAGGGGATCCTTCTTAGCGATCTTCTTATCCTGACCTTTCTTTACTGCCTGAGCATACTTCTGAAACACCCCTGGCAGAGGTCACATTGGGTACCGAAAGAACATGGCACCTCCACACATTCCCAACACTGGCCATGAGGACATAAACTTACTACACAATAAACAATCATTTGCACTCGAGGTGGAAGCCAAAATATACTTGCTGCCTTTAGATTTACCCATCTTAAAGTGAATCAGAAATTTTAAACCTGGGAAATTTGGAAAAGAACAAGTAAACAAATGTAAGGGGGAGATAACTTCAAATGATAACGCTTGAGAAGACAACTTGAGAAGTTCAACACAAGATGATGAATGTTTTTATTCAGTTAAACCTTTGGATAAGAAACAAGTTTCAGGAAATAAGGCAACCAAGGTTTAGAATGATGTATTCGTAGGTATTATCTTCTTTGTAGATTAAAGTATCTTCTACATATATGGAAGTATCATCTTCAACTCTTCATAGATGGGAGCATCTTCACAACACAGTATCAAAGTCTCAGTAATGACACATATGATTAGGCCAGACCAATTTTATTTCTTGTTTTACGGATTTTTGTCCTCAGAAAACCTAAAGGATGGAGGAGGGAAAAGAATAAAAAATATAAATCACCAGGCAAAAAACAATCAAACATTTTTTGCTGTTGTAAGTTTACATTTTTGGCCAATAAAAACATGAGGATTTTATTTTTTGAGCGATTATTTTTAATTAGCGTAAAACAAGAAATAAAATTGGCCTGGCCTTATATTATCACATATGTAGATGATAATGGGATAGCTATGTTTTTATTTGATCTTTATTGCTACTATACAAAATATGTCATTCATTTTACCAGTACATCTGTTCTGGGGGTAGCTTTCTTTTTAACATTTTGTGTTATCATTTGTAGTTTGAAGAATGGAGTTTTTCTCTTCCCAGCTCCACTGTTATTATTAAGATAATTTAATGGGATGGTTCAATAACCTCCACATACAAACTTTGAATAGGCATTTCTGATGGTTCAAAGGCAAAGCCTTAGGTCTTGGTAATGAATAAAATCAGGTAAACTTTGGAGTAAATATTATTTTATACTTATCCTGACACATATTATTCAATTCTCTCACCCTTAACCTGAGATACAGTTGAAACAATCTGTGCTATGTTAGCCATGAACAGTAAAAACATATCACCCAAATGCACCCCTCAACAGCACATATGCACCAGCCTCCCACATCACTCCCACGTGATTAGTCACTCACTTTATTTCCATAATTTTCAAATCAAAGTATATTTGATGGAGAGCGGGGATAAGTATAAAAAAATATTTTTCCTCTAAAAAATGTATATTTTCCCTCATATTGACTCATACTATTTGCCTGAATCCGTAGGTAGGTGGTGGGTAGCCACCGAAGTTTGAAGTCATGTACTGTACTCATATAACACCTCGGAAACCTCCAATCTTCTTCAAAATCTTGATGAAAAAGGCATACCACCTTTTTGTTGGGATATGAAGTGAGAAAGATTTCATGGATTTGTAAAACTTGCATAGAATATTTCCTGGTTGTCCTGAGATGATCCATATGTTAACAGTACGTCCAACAAAACTTGATTGAATTGTATCACTCATGCCCTGAATTACACAGTAAAAAAAGGGAAGCATGGACTCTCAGTCATTGGTTATGAGACAGTAACCTGACTACCACGAGTCTATGTGATTCTGGTTGAGAATTTTCTTCTGCCAATTGTAGCATTACATCCAAAGGGCCAAATTGATAAATACCAACAACATTTTCTGTTGTGATAATTGTTGGCAAAGACAGCATCAGACTTTCAGGAACATCCTTCCACAATGGAAGTGATGGAGCAGTTGCAACTGTGCCACTGTGGATGTTTGTACTTTGTGCGGATTGGATGCCATACGTAGATCAAGTTCCCTAACGTTGTGGGCACTGGGAATGTATTTCTTCAGATACTGTGGAAGATGAATCTCCAGATCCTGATGATCCAGAAATCGTCTCAGGAACCTATCATGGAATAATAATTCATTCAAAAATTCATCATTTATTATAGCCACTACAAGTCATATACTTAGTATTAGGATTCAGATATTAAGACAAATATAAATATAGAATAATAGTTTCATCATGATCAGTACAAGCTTAGAGAAAGGCTCCAGTCAAAAGTAGTAAAACTCATCTCACAGACGCATCTTGGGTCCCAGTGAGGGTTCCAGTGAAACCCCTTTCTAACTGGCGTGCTGGTCTGGTAGTGGGGAATTAACTCAGCAAAGAGTCCAAAGTCAAAATAAGCTAATCACAATTTTATTTACAAGAACGGAATAACATGGGGTGGCCACAGGGAGTTGGTACAACCCTCTGGGCTGAGGGCTAGAGTTGACCTGTGTTGGGAGAGTCTAAACCCTACTGACAAACATTCACAATTCCGAACTACTTATCTCAAATTGAAACAATAAAAAGGATTATGATTCGTTGAATGATACAAAATGGGTGTGTCCTATAACCAATGAAATACAGAACGAGGCTTGTCCTACAAAAAACAATGAATTACATAATGGGGTATGTCCTACAATAACCACTTAAATGACCAGACAGAGGGGAGTACTTAATCCTGCTAATCCTGATAACTGGCACTAATCTTGTTGACACATATACTGGATGCTTGGATGCTTATGGATTACAGTAGGTAGCTTGGATTACAATAGATGTGCTTACTCTGGGCCATGTCTTAATGACTCTAAATTGGTGTTTGCATAATGTTATTCTAATATAGGTGATGACACGTTTACTTTATCAAAGCAGTTTATTAATCCATCGAGACATAGCCTTTGTCTTACTGAAAGGGTTGTCTAACAGTTGTATCCTTAATACCTTAGGCTAGGATTTATCGTGGAACATCTGTAAAATTGTGTAATCGTAACTTATACCCTTTTCAATGGTATGTCTGTGAAATGAGTTTTAGTACTTTTGATTGGAATCTTTCTCTAAGCTTTTACTGATCATGATGAAACTAATATTCTACGTTTATATTTTCCTAATATCTGAATCCTAAGATATCGCTTGTAGCGGTTATAATTAATAATGAATATTTGTATTAATATTATTCCATGATAAACCCTTGAATAGGTCTTAATTGAAGAGTGAAATGTAGTAGTATCATCTGGATTTTTATCAACTGATCTTCTGGTACTTGAATGCAATTTTCATTCGTGAGGAATTTGATTTGCTGTTGTCTCCCACGTTTGCTGTAGAGGCTGTGGGTAACAGGATAAAGGTTTCCAGTCTACCACAGTTTTAAGAGGCATTGACATAGATCTTAGGGGCCCTGACAGCACAAAGCAAGAGATTTTTAATTTCATCAGACCCAAGGATGGAATACAGCAGCAGAATCATGAACAATCTCTGTCTTGGTGATTCTTCACAATGAAGCCCCACAGGAGACCTATCATGGAATAATAATTCATACAAAAATTCATTATTAATTATAACCACTACAAATGATATATCAGTATTCAGATATTAGGAAAATGTAAATATAGAATATTAGTTTCATCATGTATCAGTAATAGCTTAGAGAAAGACTAAAGTCAAAAGTAGTAAAACTCATCTCACAGACATACCATTAAAAAAGGTATATATTACGACTATACAATTTCACAGATGTTCAAGATAAATCCTAGCCTAAGGTATCAAGGACTCAAAAGACAAAGTTATGACTAGACGATTTAATTAACTGCTTTGATAAAGTAAACATGTCATCACCTACATTAAAATATATTGTGCAAACACTTCAAATTAGGGTCATTAAGCCATCTATGGTAACACCATAATCATCCAAGCAACATGTCAACACAATTAGTGCCAGTTAAATAAGGAAGCATCCAGGACATGTGTCAACACACTTAGTGCCAGTTGAAATAGGATTAGCAGGATTAAGTAATCCCCCGACCTGGTCATTTCATTTGAAGGACACACCCCATACCCCATATTCTGTATTTCATTGGTTAGTATAGGGAACACCCATGTTTGTATCATTCAACGAATCATAATCTTTTTATTGTTTCAATTTTAGACAAATAGTCACCAACTCCCAACACAGGTCATTTCTAGCCCTCAGCCCAGAGGGTTGTACCGACTCTCTGTGGCCACCCAATGTTACTTTTGTTCTTGTTAATAAAATTGTAATTAGCTTCTTGTGACTTTGGACTCTTTGCTGAGCTAATTCCCCCCAAGCAGACCAGCACGCCAGTTAGATAAGGTGTTTCACCAGAACCCTCACTTGGACCCAAGACCCTTATCATAATACACCAATGAAGACCTAACCATGCAGCTTCCTTTCAAAATGGACTCAGTTGATATCTGAGGCTTGAATCTCTGAGATGCGTTTTGCTACAGCTAGAGCTATGAGGGAGACTGTCTTGGGGGTGATGCACTCCTTTAAATGGTTTAGAATCAGCTGAGGTGACATCAGACTTCTTAGTAGCAGGTTGTAGGATTGTAGAAGGCATTGAAGTTCTTAAAAGCAAGGAAATCTTGTTTCCAAATTGCTGAGCTGTAAAAACAGAAGCAAGAACACCTGAGTGAGTGAGTCTGGTTTATGCCGCTTTTAGCAATATTCCAGCAATACCACAGCAGGGGGACACCAGAAATGGGCTTCACACATTGTACCATTGTGGGAAATCGAACACGGGCCTTTGGCATGACTCTCGAACACTTTAACCACGAGACTACCCCACCGCCCACAAGAACACCTGAAGCAACGGCGTGGACATCCAGGTTGATCATGTAGTCTTAAGGGTTGATGATCGATCGTACTGTTACTGGCCAAATACAACAACATGGTTTTCCAACATCAGTCTTAACCTTTAAGTCTCTCTTCCTTATTCGAGGTGAGCAGGCCTTCCTGTATTGTGCAAACCGTTTATCATTCAGGCAACTGCAAAAGTTGGACCAAGTGCAGACTCTGAGGCAGAAAATACAAGACCAATGTGGGTCATGATATCATAAAAGCCTGTTTGTATTTGGTGCAAACTTTCCTCTTCCTGGAATCTTCCTTCCCAATAACTTCTTATTAAGTGATTTAGGTACATAAATGCTTCCTCTGAAGTCTCACAGAGACAGTTTTATGATGGAGAAATTCTCTATTCTATAAAAGGACATCCACCCCTTGAGAAACAAGAAAGCTAATGACTTCAGTTTGGTGTCACATGGCCGGCCAGGGCAAGACACATGCTTTGCATGACCTTCCAGTGACTGCCTGTAACCATAGACAGAGCAGGGATGTGTTCAGATGAGGTGTTGCAAGATGCTTGAAACTCTGGTCCTGCCTGTAACCACAGACAGAGCAGGGATGTGTTCAGATGAGGTGTTGCAAGATGTTTGAAACTCTGGTCCTGCCTGTAACCACAGACAGAGCAGGGATGTGTTCAGATGAGGTGTTGCAAGATGTTTGAAACTCTGGTCCTGCCTGTAACCACAGACAGAGCAGGGATGTGTTCAGATGAGGTCTTGCAAGATGCTTGCTACTCTGGTCATGTTTCAGGTCATTTCCACTCCAAAGTGCAGAATGTTTGATAGAAAAAATATTTATTTTTTTAACGTTCTTACGTACAGTTATTTAGTGTGAGGTCAGGACATATCCATCATCTTATCATGCTTAACTGTAGCCATTTATTATCTTTGAGTGAACTAATCTGATTTAGTTGTGAAGTAAAGAACTAAAAACCAGTCCAAGTGAATATGCAAGTAAACATTTAAGCCATTACTTCTATATTTTGGTGTTGTCAATATAATACACATCATCTCTAGAAAGGCATAGCATTAGTTTCCACTACAACCCTACAACTGGGAAATTGTATATTCCAGTTTGACAATTATTGATATCTTACTGACAATTGCTGCAGACTTGGGGCCAAATACCAATGCATTGATTGGGTTCTAGTAAGACAATGACATGAGTGTATCAGAATATTCAAATTAGTCACAATCCTCTTTTCTATATGTATAGCTTCATCTATTATGGCTTTCTACTAATTTTAACTAGTTAACAATAAGAATTTTCGGAATTTCATCTTCTTTTTTTCTTTGATCCGGCCCCAGCATCAGGTAAAACTAATAAACAGTTAACTGCTGCCCATGACATCACAATGCTTTTGATGTCACTGTAAATGACAGAAAGTCACTTATGGCCTCATGCTTGTCGTGGGAGGCGACTGGTGGGGTAGGGTGGTCGGGCTCACAGGCTTGGCATCGTGTCCTGATCATGGGAATAGATGCTCATGATGTTGATCACTGGATTGCCTGGTCCAGACTCGATTATATACAGACCACTGTCATGTTGCTATAGAGTTACTAAGTTTAAACAAAATAGAAACCCACACACAGCAAATGACACGCCACAGCGTATTTGTAATTATTCATTTATTTTCTCTCACACAAATGTCAGGTTTCACAATGTAAAAATATGGGTAATTAGTTTTCTCGCAGGATTGATGGTGCTGTTATGCTAACATTGTTGTAAATGACGAGTCACTTTTCTTTATTTAGCAGTATCCGGTTGAATGGCTTAGTTTTGAACAGGGGTTGTAACTGAGGGTGGAGGGCATGAGGCAAGAAAAGCCTACCCACACAGATCAATATATTCATCATCACTCAAACCGCCATCCACAAATCAAGAGAGCAATTGTTACCACACTTGCAAGATGCACGAAAACAATCTGTACGCTTGACCTACTGCAAAAAGAAGTAGACCACCTGAAGACAACATTCATCACATAACAACCTTCCAGAAACCACTATAAAGAAAACACTACAAGCGTAGTTATAGAATGGGGGTTCTGTTGCAGGGTACCTTATAGGCTTATTTCTACGTAATTCCGCTCCCAGCGCCTAGTATAAAATAGTGATTTTCNAGCAGAGACATCATTCGATGTACAGCCGAGCTCGCCAGCCTGGACCCTCATCTCATTTTCGCTAGGGCTACCCATTTTTTCAGCAACTACTGTCTGGACCTCGACATGCCCAGTGGAGTTTCCTTTATTGGGGGTCTTGGAAACTCCCAACGCGTCTAGGTCTAATCAGTGTCCGTACGTGTAAGTCGTGACGCCGTCGACAGTGATCCACTGTTTGGTATCCATGGGCGACAAGGTGGTTTTATTCAGGGTGATTCCATAGATGTTGTGTTTGTCGCTTCTCAACACATTCATTCGATGTTTGAACATTTTATTCTTGAACAGAGCTTGTTTGAAGAGGGCGTGTTTGATGTGTTGTTTCACCACATATTTTTTTACCCCTTTCGCCTTTCGAATCTCACTGTTGTCGGCTTTCAGGATGGAAAACATCTTGGGTCTTAATCCAATGTATTCGGCGATGGGTGTGCCCGCGCATTCGTCCTTCATCTTGCCGAGGACCTTTTTATTGGTCGTGCTGTGTAGGGCGTGGTCTTGGGGGTAATYGCTGGTATCATACAAGTGGCTGTGTTTCGCCATGTCCTCGTACATGTCCTCTGTGCATATATTCAACAACAAAGAATCGGTGTCCGTGTACAGCACTTCACATCGATCGCCGTATTGCTTCTTGAGTTGGTTGTAGTAAAAATCGTACATGAGATGTTTGGACAGGTCAAGGATGCTCATCCTCACGTAGACAGGCCGGTTGAGCTCGATGTGGCTTTTGTTCATGTGGAGCACTGCCAAGTCGTTATCGAATAGCTTGCTTCGGTTGAATGCCGGGCTGGCGATCAGTTTTCTGAGTTTTTCCTCCAGGTGCAATCGCACGAGTTTTATATTGACGCGTTTCCTCAAGTTTTCCATGGTTTTGCCGAATACGGAATTGTTCATGAGTTTGTAGAGGTTTTTCTCGAAGTCGCTCGTGGCTCGTTTTCTCAATTCGGTGTTCAACCGAATGTAAGGTTCCATCCAGGGTTTTTGATCAAATTTGAGTACTCGGTGTATTCTGGTCAGCTTCATACCCAGCGACAGGTACAGCTGCAGGTTGCAATAGTGCACGATGTACTTGGTTTTGTTCATCAAGTTCGGGACGAGTTTTTCCACCTGAGCCAGTATGTTCTCGCCCAACAAATCTCGCTGATAGTCGGACATCCAGTCTCGATCGACTATCAATCGTTTGGATAACTGTTGTGGGATTCGTGCAATGCTTCGGGGTACTCCAAATCCACTTCGAACAGGTAGCGATTTCAAACTTATTCGAACCCGCCCGTAGGCAAATACAGATTGTTGGCATCAAGACAGAGGAGATGATTGACGGGCTTGTTCGAATCGTAGTTTTTCACGTATTGGTTTTTGGCTTTCGCAATTGTTTGGAGACCATGAAAATCCCGCTGTGCATGCCTTTCTCGACGAACAGGTGCATGTCGTAATCGGTGAACAATTCCAGTTTGACGCCCGTTTTCTTCAGCAGCGCATCCCAAGAGAGACCGGGGCTAGTGTAGTACCACGCGGGGTCGAGTTGATACTGTTTCAAACTCATTTTTCTGAACGTCTCAAACACGTCAGCCAGCAGCAGCACGTCCGTTTTCAAGTAGAGATCATGATAATCGCCTAAATGCCGACAGCCCAGTTTCTCCCACATGTTCTGGGCGTGCTCGTAATCGTCCTGAGAGATGGTTGAGTCGGTTAGGTTGCTGTGAAATCGCTCGATGGGAGGTAGTTGGGTCTCGTCGAACTTAGATCAATCGTCCATGTACTCATACGGGTACACGCCCTTTTTGAGCAGCAGAGGTCGAGTCGCCTCATCGGTGTATCGATGGGTGATGGCGAAGGTATCTTTGGCCTTGGCCAAACTGTCGAGCGACGACAGGAACAACTGAGCACTATCGATAAATCTCAGACCGTTGAGCRAGAACGAGATGTATTTTTCCATGTTGTTGGGGATACACTTGATATCACCACCGACCTTCGAGATGGCCTGTATGATCAAGTGAGCATCGTACCCTCTCAAATTATGGAAGACCACGGTGATGTTGATTTTGGGGGGATCGAGTCTAAGTTTTAAGTTGCACGCTTTGTGAACGGCGCCTCGGTATCGACCAGTGATGTGACAATGATCTCTCACCGAATCACCGTTCAGGGATCCTCGACATACGTGACAATATCTAGCTCGTTGATGAGCGAACTCATCCTCTGGTTTAATATCCATGGAGGCAGGATCCAACAAAACTTCTCTGATGTTTCTCTCTGCGCGTTGTAAGAACGTGAGAAACGTTTCGGCCGGGTTGGGACCTCGGTAAATCTCCAGTGGTTCAGTTTTTCCTTCGCATCGGACAACCACGTACCCGAACCTGCAGGCTTGGTGTTCTTGCATTTTGTACGTGAAACTTTTTTCCGGGGATGGCGCGATGTTGTTCACCTGTTTAATGAGAGCTTCGAAGTTGGCGTAGATGACGTAGGGCACGGGCATTTGATGTTTGCTGTTGATGAACTTTAAGATGTTTTTATTTTCTCGAGGCATATCAATTCTGATCGCTGTCTCTCCCGGTGCGATTCTAATAAATCAGCGCTAGAATACTCATGCAGGCACCGTTCGCAGAAATGTTTCTTTTCCCTATGTGTCGATTGAACAGTCGGCTCAAACTCTTAATCACCATGTAGTGATACTGGTCGCCTTTATTGACTGGGAATAAATTGATTCTGCGCACGGTTTTGTCTCTCACAGAGCTTATCCTGTGCCCGATGGTTTTGTCGCCTTCGTGGCCGAACACGTTGACAGCCAAAGGGTTTTGTTTTTCGAATCTGGAGATGGGCGTTAAGAGTTCTACACCCGTGAAGTAGAACCCGGATGCCTCGATCGATGGATAGCTGGAACGCCTGCACGGATTACCCGTCGGTTCGTGCATAGCAGCTATGACCACCACCACCGCGCAATAATTATTAACATCATCGCCTTTGGTTTCGGGGTTAACGAGGGCCTGTTTATCTCTGAAATGCTTGGGCAGGGTTTTTGTGCAATCCACCGGCATGTAGTTTCCTATGTCGAGATAAACGGTGTTGATTTTGTCTACCACCCATCAAGAGCCCAGGTGGGTATATTTCTCGTACGATTCTTGTATTTTTGGGAATGACGCGTCGATGGAGGATTCAATCGATTCTGGTTGAGTTAGGACTTCCTGTTTGCCTCTGAAATAGGGCAAGATCAGGGTACTGCCGTCCGTCTGAGGTTTTTGGAGCGTCATTTTCATTGTCAGTTGGTATTTGATGCTTTTCAAATCGTTTAATTCTTTAATTCGAAGTTTACTGTCGATTAAGGGTTTGATTATATCGGTATCGCTATTAGAATGGACCGCCCTTGGAGATACTTACCCACGGCATGGTTCGTCGGCACGAATCGCAGTTCGACCGGCTCGGTGTCTTCCAGGAGTGCGATCAGCTCGGTTTTCCTGATGTGAAAATAACCAGTCAATCCACGTTCTTTAGCTCGAGTTGGGGGCTTGTCATAGTTCATGTCGAGCAAGGCCAGCAATTCGGCTTTCCTCATGCGAGAATAACCAATCACACCACGCTTCTTAGCCAACGCTTTCAGTTCTCTGACAGTAGCCATGTTGTCACAATGGGGACATGGGTTGATGCACACTTGATGTTTGTTCATGTTCCCTGAGCCCGAAGAGTGAGGGGAACATTAACAAACATCGAGGGTACATTAACCCATGGGCCCTGAGGGACCAGTGAAGAACGTATTTATCTTACCAAACACCTCAATGTTAATTCTGAACTGTTTGAAGCATGGGTATCAGATCGTAGTACCAGAGTTTGACAATTAGCCAAACCGTCAACTTTTCTTTTTTCTAGATAATCAAAAGAAAAGACAACATCAGTTAAGTCATAATAATTTATTCTGATAATCACTTATTATAACATATATACTAATAGATATACACATGAAAACGAACTGTGGAATACTAACAATACTAACCATTACAGCAGCTGCAGATATTCCAGCATTTTATTTACAAATAACAAGATTGATTGTTCCAATTCTGCAATTAGAAAAGGGTGCAGCTTCTTGTCTGAGTGAGTTCTGAATGTTAGTACTGCCAGCACAGTCGAAATCTGACAAAAAGTTCACTCAGTAGATTGTCAGTGAGTTCAGGGATATCAGCACTGTCTACACTGTCTTCAGGCATGTAGGCACCATACAATTCCTTGTCATCTCTAAGGTTTTTAGTTATCTCCCCGAGTCGCTGCCTAAAGAAACATTGTCCATTAGGAGGATCGACCGCCACCTCAAAAGTGTCTTTTGTCATTAAGTCCATATTTTCTGACCCCTTCCGAAAAAAAGTAGAAACGAATGTCAAACTGCACTTTGTTGGCTAGTCCACTTGGTGCCTTGGAATCCATGTGAATACTGTTGTAAAGCTACTGTAGATCCAAAGAATGTATTTCTTTCTTATGTTCGATTTCACCCTTTCCTTCGGCTTTAGCTTACAGTGTCATGGTCTTGAGGTGAGGTGAGGTGAAATTTGGTTTAACGTCGTGCTGGAGAATATTTCGCTCATATGAC
>VKKT01003791.1:94050-104312 GCA_008038995.1 Haliotis laevigata | reverse complement strand
AGTATTTTATTCTACAGTTACATAGAGTTTGGATTATAAGTCAAATATTTGTTCAAAATCTTTGGGATGTTACTTCTGTTGGGCTGTTATATTTACAAAATGCAGGTGGCTATCTCTTATAGTATTTTATTCTACAGTTGCATAGAGTTTGGATTATAAGTCAAATATTTGTTCAAAATCTTCGGGATGTTACTTCTGTTGGGCTGTTATATTTACAAAATGCAGGTGGCTATCCCTTATAGTATKTTATTCTACAGTTGCGTATCTAGGTGATACTAAACAGCTGTATATAAATTGAGGTGAGGTATTAGTTATTTCATCCAGAATCTGGATGCTTTCAGATCATGTGGAACAAGTTCTGGCACTGAAGCTCAAACACTTCAAATATCAAATTCCATTGCCAATTGTGATCGCAACAAGACATAATATTCGGTTTTAGACAAGAAACCAATCATATATTGTTATAATGATTTCTCCAATATCAAAATCAAATTCATTTCTTTGAAATTCTTTCTTGGCTTGTTTGAAGTGTTTTGGTCAGATCAGAATGCCCACACAGCCTCACTAGAGCATGGTGAGATGCCACTATGATCTGAATGATAGCGTACATGCAGTGTATTGTTAGTGGCTTATGAACATACAGCAGATTAAACTCTAATTAAAATTTGCAGCGTGAATCTGCGAACGTGGTAAGTAGTGTCAATAACAAGCGATGACGTGTAAAGTCTTCGTAGATTTCAGATCTATGCTAAACTGTCTTATATCATAACATGACCTCTCCTGCATAGAGATTAGTAAATGAACATATAAATCACATGTACTGCATATTAATATACAATGTTTTTGTCAGAATCAGCCTTAAGAACAGTTTGGTATTTCAATGTCAAAATGTGAAAGGAAAACTTAAAACATACCGTCAGCACTTTTTGTCAGAATGTTCAAACTATTGTCTTGACTCCAGATGTAATTTTAATCTGAACAGAAAGGTTATGTTGTACTGATTTAATATCAGTTTGTAGATTTTGTAAGCTCTAATATGAATATTTTTGGAAAACATATTCCAGGTAGTTAGTGAAATTATGATTATTTGACTGGTGTTTGTACGTATTTTGCAGTTTATGTAGAATCTAGTTGGCACCCTCGAATAATTTATTCATAATAAAATTATACGCATGAAGAGCACTCTATGCAGGAAAGTAACAATCTAGGTCCAACAGTTATAAAACTTCTATTGCATCTTTTTAGATCTCCATCTCCTTGCAGATATTAATACAAATGTGTGATCTACAAGCTAACTGCTTTACTCACAGCTTATATCCCTTTAATCTGTAAACACTTTCTGATTCAGCATTTTGTCTTGTACACATTCACATCGTAGTCATGTACATATGTATATCTCATATCCAGAAATGCTGAATGATTTGACAAAGGTAAATCCAATCATTCTTGTTTTATTTGTCGTAATATTGGATATTTTTCTTTGATTTGAACATTTACAAATTTGGTACTTTTATAAGGGATTAAGAAGTAGTCAGTCTTATCTTTAAGTTTTGACTTTGTTGTGAGTTTAATATTTTTTCATATTTCTATTCACTCGATTAGGATAAATTTTGTAATTTGACTGTTTTGTTTTTTAAAATATGCATGTTTAGAGAACTTTACAAATTTAAAAATTCTATAACACAAAATTCTTTTGAGGATGTTTCTTCCATCTGTCTTTTATATACGCAATGCATTAACACTTCACTGCAACAACCAATCTCAGTAATTATAAAACTGTACCATTTTCTGTTTCTATGAGTTGTAAGGCAATCAAAGACAGAATCGAACCCAGTCTAGTGTGCTGCTTGTAGTAGCCTTGTGGTTAAAGCGTTGACTCATTGTACTGAAGACATGGGCGTGAATCCCACATTCTACAAATGCCAATTTCTGGTGTCCCCATGCCATAATTGCTGGGATATTGCTGGAATATTGATCCCTACTTACTTATTCACCAACACCTCAAGATGGGAAGATAACTCTGGCATCACACAACTGTGCTTTTAAGTCTAGGTTCACCTGCTACAGCTTGTTATCACTGGTGTAACTACAACCCATGTTGACATCTTACTGAATATCTGTCAAATTGATTCATGCAGCACGTCATCTACGTTGACAGTTAAAGCTAACAAAGTGCTTACAACTATAACGTACAATTGAATCTGATTATTTCAAGCAAGGATTGAGTAGTTCACAATTCAACCCTTTCAATGACCAATTAGATACAGTTGTTTCAATTCAGTATTCCTCCTGATAAATGAATTTTGGATTTGGGTTTTAATTAAGTGTTTCTCATTTTTTTGTTTGCTAATAAAGAGTTTAGAGTGTGAACTGTTTGGTAACGGTTGAATTATTTGGTTTCAGGTTTTCTGATTTCGTACTAATTTCCATTAATTTTCGTAAAGATGCATCTTTGTGTATAAATAGTGATATAACTACAGGATTTCACATTTCATGATCACCTTTTCATCAAGTTAGATAATAAAAAGTATTCTCTCTTTATTGATCTTCAAGCATCTGTTCAAAAAGTTATCAGTTGTGAAGGCGTGAAATACACCTGTTTTGTACCATTATTTCAGGTGCATGTTTCTATTATTGTATAAATGATCTCTATGTTCATTTTAACAAAAGACTTCTTTACTTCCTCAGATTCACAGCATCACTGCTCGACATGTCCCTAAAGAACAGTTGGAAAGACTAAGAAGAACAGAGCTTGGATCTCCAGGGTCACCTCGGTTGGATGATCAAAGCTTTGACTACTCCCCTGACCAAACTCTTCTTGAAACCAGCTCCTCCTCAATGAACTTCACATTTGGAGCGCCAAAACCTGAAACACATAAAGCCAATAAAATAGTCAGCCTTCCTTCAGCTTCCCATTCTGCCAGAACTCCAGATCCTACTCTACCAGCCACATACAAAGATTTGGAACCAGGAAAAGAACCCGTTTTGATCTTCCCTGCACCATCCCC
Source organism: Haliotis laevigata (assembly GCA_008038995.1). Lineage (NCBI taxonomy): Eukaryota > Metazoa > Mollusca > Gastropoda > Lepetellida > Haliotidae > Haliotis > Haliotis laevigata. The sequence goes on along the minus strand of VKKT01003791.1, from coordinate 101,304 downwards.
TTCCGCTTCCTCCCCAAACATTTCCCATTCCAGCATCACCATGGCTGCACAGTCACAGCATCCTGGTCCAGCCTCTTCCTTCACTCCTGACTCTGCCAGTCCTCGTGCATCATCAGCTCATAGAACTGGAGTCAGAAGTGCTACTCCCGTGCCCCGAAAAGCAGATCAAGAACAGGAGCTTGTGGTCTTGAGAGCCACTTCGCCAGGACCGGACACCTCTGCCACTGAAAGACCAAAGACTCCCAAAATCCGCAGTGGTGCCATATCAGCCAGAGCAGCATTCTGGGAAAAGAGAATCCTTTTCGGGAGTACTTCAGATGAAACTGTTTCTGAGGACTTTCCCGAGATGGTGCATGAGGCTGACTGTTGATGAGGCTGGATGTGCCTGTAGTGGGTTCTCTGTTCATGGATCAGAAAAAAACTTGTGTTTGGACGGTCAATGCTCCAACTTCAGTTCCAATTTTGTTTGGAAAAACTATGACAACAGGATTATGAAATCAGCAGACATTCACATGACTGGTCAAGATCACCTCAAAGGTCATGAATGGAAATGGTCTTTCAGTTCTTCTTAAGTGGCTATCATATCAGGGTATCAGACTGTCTTTGCACATAAGAACATCATGATGGTACCATTAAAGTTCATGAAATATTAGTCATAGTACCATTTAAGTTCATGAAATATTCGTCATGATGGTTTTCAATTCCAGTTGATCCTGTGGTAGATGTACAATAGATATTCATTACAAACATCAATGCTTTATGGATTTTTCAAGTTTGACAGACATCTTTCAATCATTTTCACTCATGACATACAGTTGTTACTCTTAATTTAAAGTTGATGTCAGTACTTTTTGAAAATATTCTTGTGCAATTAAGAATGAAAGATCTGAGGTTTTACATTTTTGTCTTGCTGCAATGTGTTCGTGGGTCTACAGAAAATGTTTCTGTTACATCATATCTCAGCTTACAAATTACATTGATTGTAACTATTATATCAATGACATTCCATTTGTGACTTTGTCATTACTTTAATTGGAATTTTTCAAAGTCTCAATCTATGTGGCTTTGGTGATATCTGTGTGTGTATAGATGCTTTTGCATTTTAAGTGTATATACTCAAATAAATCAAAAATCAAAATATTTTTATACAATATTAATTATGTGATACATGGCATACGAAGTAAAATTGAATAGTGTTCAGCTGGAATTAATTTGTAATTTGGTGATGATGGCAAAAAAGAAGTAAAATGTACATCGAAATTTTGGTTTCACATTAAAATCTAAAATTTGCATGAAAGCATTTTACTTCAGCCAAGGCAAATTTTCATACGGAAACCCATCCTAGTAAAACTTAAGATTTGCTTGCAACTTGACACTTGCCCATAGCATTTATGCAAGGATTATTGCATGAGGACAATATGCAATTTTTGGCCTAAGGCATAAATATTTCAATTATTTGGATTATGTATAGCCTTGTCACTTTAATGAGAATTTAAATAAAGATTTAGCAGGGAGTTGGGTCAAATAACGTTTTGCCACATTGTCATGTTCACTTTATTCTCAACCAGTTGCTTCAGCTAAATACTTCACTCTCATCACCAAAATGTGAATATGTATGATACTGATTTATCTTGATATGGGCAGAGTTAATTTATAACTTGATTTGTTGTCTTATTTTAGCCTTAAGTCTTCAGGTATTCTGATACCTGGAATTACGCAGTTCTTGCATTTCAATTAATGTTTAGTTTTATGTTATGCCAATTTTATGAATCTGTGATGATTTTCCGTTATAAAAATGGATTCACCACATAAGGTGGCAAGTCATTTGTTCAGCATTAAACTGTGAATAGTTGGTGAATAGTCAGTTTAGGACATTGACAGTTTGAATACTATTCCTTGCTCATCACCTACTCTATGTTGAAAATTAAGTGCTATGTCTGAAATAATTTTAAGAAAGTTTCAGCACACTGTGAAAGTGGTCAAGTGGGTGATAGCAAGGATTACTTTCAATCTGTTAATGCAAGATAAATTGTTTTTAGGCATATTAATAGGGCAAAACGTGAATTTCTAAACGTTATTTATGCTGTTTTTTCCACATGATAATTTATAAGAATACTTATTCTGAAATACTGTTTTGAGATTCTACTAAAGAGAATTAGAAAATTTGAACTTAATTTATTTAAAAAAATACAAGAATCAAATTCAATTCTGGAAAAGTCAGTTATAGTATTTATCAGTATAGATATTGCCAGTCTCAAGTCTGAAACTGGGCACTGTTCTACAAAACAACCTTAGCGCTACGCCAGTCGTAAGTCTATGTTCAGGTATGGGAGTTACGATGACCTTAGCCCTAAAATCTCTTTGTAATTGATACCCTGGCTGGCTATTCTCGAAACGTTCGTAGACCCTACAAACTTCTTAAGCCCATTCTTAACACATTGGCTACGATCAAAGTTAYGAATTCTTAGGGCTACGAACGTTTCGAGAATAAGGACCATGGTCTATATGACTGAACCATTACTAATGTGATGGTGGCTTTAAATTCTTAAACAATTAGGTAGTTACCTCATCCAGATATACAGGATAAAGCTGTTCCTTGTACATCTGTTTGTATTGAGGGCTATGACCGGATTATAACAGATGATAATTATCTCCCCTTGTCATTCCATAGCTGATTAATATTGAATTCAATTGTTTTTAATGATAAACTTTTTTCTACTAATGTGTATGTACATGATCGTAGTTAATGTTCATAAGAAAGACATTCAACAACCTACCCATAACATTAAAAGAAGAAAAGCATTATTATTAAGAACTCAAGATTTTACAGTTGTTAATACTGTATGATCAGAAGTAAAAAGGTGTAACAGATTGATACATCATTACCCCGTACATAAAGCTACTATGTAATGTATGCCTAGCTATTCGTAAATACATCAAACGTCCCAGTAATGAGAACTGCCGTATATTCATGCTTGGTCAGATGGGAAGGTATACCTGCTTGTGCAATAAATGTACGACTCCAGCATATATGGCCCAAATTGTTTTTACTTTGAAGAAATATCTCAAAATTGACAAAAATCTCAGAGCTGTACCTGTTAATTTCCCTTTCTCCCCCCCCAAAAAAAATTATGCCCTGACACATTGTGAAAATACAACAAATGTAATACAGTGTGGTAGTGAGTGAGTATGGTTTTATGCCGCTTTTAGCAATATTCCAGCAATATCATGGTGGGGGACACCAGAAATGGGCTTCACACATTGTGCCCATGTGGGTGATCGAACCTGGGTCTTCGGCGTGACGAGCAAACACCTTAACCATTAGGCTACCCCACCGCCCAGTGTTGTAGTGTTATGCCCATGTAGTATTCATTAAAATGTTTCAGTTGGGGATCTATTTCATTCTGAGAAAATCTGAGGTCCCCCGAAGAAAATGCTATAGACAGTCCCATAAGAACTGATATAATGTGTGAAGCCCATATCTGTTGTCCCAAGCTGTGATGTTGCTGGAATACTGCTAAGAGCAGCATAAAACTAAACTCACCCATCACCTCATCTTAGGAACCAAAAAGGAATCAGTTTGTTTTTGATGAAAACAACATGACAAATGCCCACATTTTTCTGTGAAATGTTTCAGTGTTTCACTTTGGGATTGTCTTTTTACTCAATAAAATCAGAGGTGCCCCCAACCCTGTCAAAGAATATGAAATATAAAATATACTGCTCCTTAGGAACAAAAGTCGAATCAGTATGTTTTAGACTTGGGTCATGTGACAAATTCCCATTATACTTTTTCCTGAAATCTGACAAATACCTACATTTGTCCCTGAAATGTTTCACTGTTTAACTTGGGGATTGTCTTTTTTCCAGACGAAATCAGAGATTCCATCCACCCTGTCAAAGAATAGGAAAAAAGTTCCTAAGGAAGAAAAGTAGAAGCAATATGTTTTAGACTGGGGTCATATGACAAAATCAATGGCACCCTCACCCTGTCAAAGAATTAAGATAAGACATCTCCTTTGGAAAGGGGAATCTTGGGTTCATAGAACTTTGCAGTTTTTCCAGAAATCTGACATAGGTAATAGAATTGTGCCTAAAAGTCATAGAACAACATCAAATCATTTCTTTAAAATCACTCGTACGTTCCTAACATTGTATTTTCAATTTGTGTTAGTGTAAATGTGATCAATATTCAAAACATGTTATAAACCTTAATCTGTTTTCAGTGTTCAACTCATTTTCATGTTAATTATATTCTGTTAAATAGCCTGTTTTAATATCTTACTGTTTAAAGGTATATAAAGTCATTAGAATGTAATTTGGTTAATCTTATAATGTAATATTTGACTTATGAAAGATGTCTAGATATACCTATCTTTAACATGTATCTGTTATTGTTCTCGTGTAATATTATATCTCAAATTAATCTGTCTCATAGATATTATTTATTAATAAACTTTTAAAGGTCTAGTAAGCAAGAATATACCATCTCATCTTTCATTGAAATATCAGTCAAATAATGGATGAAATGTATCAGTTTGTGAAAATGGTTGTGGTGAAAGTATATGACTTATCTTTCATCATCATAATGAAATATGGGATTCTGCATTAAGAACATATTTATTTTGAATATACAGCAAAGCTAAGTCGTACAGGAAGGATACTCACCTCTCAACGCCAGAAGGATATTAATGTTTGTAAATAAAAACATTGTTTTATACATTGTATATATACACGAATCATGTATTTCCTATTATTCTATGTATTTTTATGTTATTGATGCAGAGCTGTAAAGTTCTACAGAAATAAAATAAACATGTTACCAACAAATATGTTGTCTATTTTCGGGGCCATCTTGGGGGGCCAGGACTGTCATGTCATGTGAGGCGCAGCAGTTTGCTATTGAACTAACGGAACAGGTGGTCAGGCTTGCTGACTTGGTTGACACGTGTACCCTTGTTATGTAGATGCTCATGCTGTTGATCACTGGAATGTCTGGCCCAGGCTCGATTATTTACAGACTGCTGCCATATTGCTGGAAATTTGCTGGGTGGCGTAAAACTTGGCGCACACACTCACTCAGTTTGCTATTGGAGTTGCTTCCCTTAGAGGTGTCAGGGACCAGTGCTCAATGGTTTGAATCCAGATTTGTCCTGACAATGTTTCTAGGTTTATACTTGTTTGTATAATTTAAGTGGGAAATTACAGCATATTTTGCCTGCATTACATGTACGGTTTCTTCCTGCTAAAGCTGACCTGACTGAAAGTGTGTTCAAACCAGCTCTGCACCATACTCAGTCATTATTATGGTCACTTATATGGTGTTTAACTCCTTCAAGCACAGGCATGCTCTATGTGCATTCAACATGAGGAATGTTCATAATTTATAGCAAAGGTGTGTGTGTGTGATGATGATGATGATGATGACTTTTAAGCAGAAGCATGTACAAAGTAAGTGCCCCCCCCACTGCATATGTACAAAATTAATATTTTTATGTACAAAATTGCTGATCCCCCTCTTTTAAAATCATCATCATATCTCTGTCACTTACTCACCCTCTCTCTCTCTCTCTCTCACACACACACAGCAAGCTATAAAATAGGAACAGTCCCTAATGGACATCATTTAACCATTAACCCAAGCTGCCTAAGAGGCACGAAAAGGTTAACAGTCACGACTTATTTCACTGGGTACCCATTCACTGCTGGGTGAACAGAGGCAATTGTGAACAAACTCACTTGCCCAAGGTGAGACCAGTAAACACTCAGGAGTCAAGCTGCCAAACACATTCACCTACCAAGGACTCTCTAAACTTGGGGCGGTGGGGTAGCCCTGTGGTTAAAGCGTCCGCCTGTCACGCCGTAGACCCGGGTTCGATTCCCTACATGGGTACAATGTGTGAAGCCCATTTCTGCTGCCTCCGCGTGATATTGCTGGAATATTGCTAAAAGCGGCTTAAAACCAAACTCACTCACTCACTCTAAACTGGGTTGTCAACATGTACAGGTTTCTCCTTGAGTAAGGAGTCCCAGTCCTCTAAAGCACTGGAATACTCTCTGCAGAGTTTATACCTTAGATATGCCAGAAAGTCTAATGATGGAGTCGAATTCAAAATTAAGATTCAAAGTTTGAAAACAGGATGCCTGTGACAGATTGTTCATCTGACATAAGACTGACAGCTGCTCCAACCTCCAACCTCCAACCACTAGTAAGAGGCGACTAACGGGATAGGGTGGCCATGCTCGCTGACTTTGTTGACACATATCATCGTATCCCAATTGTGCAGAACGATGTTGATCACTGGATCGTCTAGTCCAGGCTCGATTATTTATTTATTTATCATTTAGCGTAAACCTAAACTAACTCACTCCAACCACTAATTCATTGAATATTTTAGGAAATGTAGGCTGCTGTAGTGAAGGTTTGAGATTGACAACACACAAAAGCAACAGGTTGAGTTCTATGGAAACTGAAGTTCCCCGTGAAGATCCTGTTTAGAATTGGCCTTGAACAACCAGCTGTGATGATTGTCGTAAGAGGCGACTAAAGGGATCTGGTGGTCAGGCTCGCTGACTTGGTTGACACATGTCATCGTATGCCAATTGTGCAGAACGATGCTCATGATGTTGATCACTGGATCGTCTAGTCCAGACTCGATTATGTACAGACCGCCGCCATGTACCTCGAATATTGCTGAGTGCGGCGTTAAACAACATATCAACCAACCAAAACAAGCTCCAGTTGAGAGATGCGCCCTACAATCATCACAAAGTGTTCTTGACAGTGAACAAACCAAGTTGAAGTAGTCATACACGCAACTTGCAAAACGTTGTGTTCTTCTCAGCATTCGAATTTCGAAATAACCGCCTGCCCGGAGGCCCAGCCCCGCCTGTAATTGTATCAGGCCGACAGTTTCAACTATTTGCAGGCCCTTGTGGCCTTCAGTAAATTATCTGTCAGGGTCGTTTTCTTTGCCTGGAATTTTTCACACAATTGTTTTCTTTATTAACGCTTGGGAGTCCATGATCCACCCATTCGTTACCACTCGCCCCTTTCCGTAACCTGCAAGAAGATTCGGCTTGTCCCGGAATAACACGAGTTGGTCACGAATGCTATTCGGCTTGTCCCGGAATAACACGAGTTGGTCACGAATCATTCGTGACCAACTCGTGTTATTCCGGGACAAGCCGAATTCGTGACCAACTCGTGTTATTCCGGGACAAGCCGAATAGCGACTCGTGCCCCTCTGGAAG
>VKKT01003791.1:30840-41799 GCA_008038995.1 Haliotis laevigata | reverse complement strand
GATGAGGTGCTGGATACTGCGGACTGACCATACATGCACTGTAATACGATACAAGTATGCCTAGAGTGAGAATATATGTAGAATTCTGGTTTTCAACGGGACTGGACCCTCATAAAACGGCAAAGCAGGTGGACTGATGATCCCCTCTGAGATGCTATCTCTCCGTTGCTGCACTATCATGTAATTGTACATGTATATTTGACGCCGAATAAAGTGTTGTGGACTCGCTAAGGAACTTCTGTGTTTGAGGAGACAGATAGCCCAACTAAACAGCCCGGGATACAATATTACACATGATTGGATTAAAGTATTTGATACAAACGTAGGTCCACACACTATTCTTTGAGTTCTCAAATAATATATTTGTTGTGATTGTATGAACCACCACTGGCGACCGCATCAGTACCTGTTGTTGTCAGGGCAATTTTAAAACCTTTAATTCAAACAGGCGATCATACTAGAATGCACGAATGCACACATGTTAAGCACGTGCTTCACCCAACATATAACACGCAGTGGGTCGCAGGTTCATGTGCTGCAAACGTGCCTAGCACATTGTGGTATATATTTCAAAATTGCAGTATGTGCACTCTGAACTGATATAAAAGATGGCAGTACTAAACATTAACTTTTCCTGACACGGCAAGACGTAGACTTTCGTAAAATGGAAACTTATTGGCATGGATGACGCCTGCATGCCATGTCAGCATCGGTGCTAGAGTGAACATTACAGGTTGTTAGTTGACTTGTAAGGAAGCACGTGGTCACCGGTGAACTGAAGGATCGTCCAAGACCTGAAAGATCGAGAAGGCCAATAACCTTGCTGATGCCCCATGCCGAGGAATTGCGCAGACAAACGAAATTGGATGGTCAGGGGTACATCGTCCGATTAGACTTGAACCTTCATCGCCCATTTGGAGAACAACGCCATCGAAACATTACCATGACGTACAAGGAACCCCGATATAAACTCCATCAAGCACCTTAGAGACTACATTGGACGCCAAAAAAGAGCTGGTGGTCCTCCTGTACAAAATCTGCAAGATTGGCGCATAAACTCCGCGAAGAATGGCAGAGAATTTCGATGCTTAGACTACGAGGCATGATTGCCAACATGAGGAGAAGACTGACAGATGTTACCTGTGCGAGGGGTGGCAAGACCAGATACTGATACGGTCGCTAGTGGTGGTTCATACAATCACAACAATTATATTATTTGAGAACTGTTTGACAAGTAGATTGGTGACGTAGTCATGGTGACCATACTTTCCGGCATTGTCCAGCAATTACAGTTTTGTTTTTGCTTTTGTTTTAATCAGAGTAAAATATTTCTGTTAACATTTTAATATGCAGGATTTTGTTTTTTTCAACGTGTAGTGTTTCTGTACTTATGTATATAAAATGTGGGTGATGCCTCATTTAATCCTTTTGTGTACATGACCATATCCACACATGTTTTAACTGTTTGTTTCAAATCGTTTTCCAGTGGCATCATGTTATAACAACTACAAGACTGCATGCTTAATACCATAAACCAGACTTTCACAATCTATAAATATCTATATAGACAGATTGAAACCCTTGCACATTAATCATTTATGTATCTGAATTTATCCTTTATTAACTAGATTTTTCACCCCAGAACGTTTACATTCCCATACATGTACCTTTCCAGTAAAATCCTAATGCTCTAGCCTTGACAAATCTTATAAAAATAAATGAATTAGACCTGCGTTTGTATCAAATACTTTAATCCAATCATGTGTAATATTGTATCCTGGGCTGTTTAGTTGGGCTATCTATCTCCTCAAACAAAGAAGTTCCTCAGCGAGTCCGCAACACTTTATTCGGTGTCAAATATACAATTACATGATAGTGCAGCAAAGGAGAGATAACATCTCAGAGGGGATCAACAGTCCWTCTGCCTTGCCGTTTTATGAGGGTCCAGTCCCGTTGAAAACCAGAATTCTACATATTTTCTTACTTTCAGGCATCCTTGTATCGTATTACAGTGCATGTATGGTCAGTCCGCAGTATCCAGCACCTCATCCACAATATTAAGGTTCCGTGGCCAAAAGGCCATATGCAGTTGACCTATACATGGCTTTGCTGACGGCCATGATAATAATGGTCAAACTNCACTGTAAAGATTTAGATATACTACTTTTACTTAACTCAGTGAGTGACTGAGTTTAGTTTTACGCCACACTCAGCACTATTCCAGCTATATGGTGGCGGTCTGGACGAGACAATTCCAGTGATCAAAAGCATGAGCATCGATCTGCGCAATTGGGAACTGATGACATGTGTCGACCAAGCCAGCGAGTCGGACAAACCGATCCCGTTAGTCGCCTCTTACGACAAAAATTGGTTACTGAAGATCAATTCTAACCCGGACCTTCACGGGTTACATAACTCACTGACAGGAATATACGAACGTATCTATACTCCCCTTTAAAACCTATATCCCGCCAAATTGCCAACGATAATTGTCAAAAGCTCTGAGATCTGAGATTGATTTACTATACCTACTGAAATTATTTTGGTGTGCAATGTATACTGAACCACAAGAGAAATGTCGTACCGATAGCGGATTCTTAAAGCACACACTTTAATTCACTCTAACTAACAATAAAAACGGAGGATTGAGTTCAAACTTGACAATTATGGTTAACACATTTTCGGGAATCACATTTGGAGTTCACACAAACAAAATCACCAAAACTGGTATAATTACGATACCTCAAAGTTAGTATTGTGTGTGTCCTCTATGGTCATCGATGAAAGCGTTGCATCGTCTGAACATGGAATGAATTAGCCGGTTGATGAAGGCCATATGCATCTGCGTCCAAACTCTGTGAAACACCTGATCGAGTCCAGCACCAGTTGTCGGCCTTGGGTGGAGGTCATTCAGTCTTCTTTGAATCTCGTCCAAAAGGTGTTCTATTGGACTCAAATCAAGGCTGAGTGCAGGCTATTGTAGGGTTTGGATGCCATGTTGTCTTAGGAAGTCCAATGTTACTCTGGCAGTGTGGGCACGAGCGTTGTCTTGCGGGAAGATGTGATTTTTGTAACGTCCAAAATGTGGTACAACGTGGGGTCTTACCAGTTGGTCAATGTAGCGAGCAGGTGTCACGTCATTTCCTCATCCTGAACCAAGATTCTGGAACACAACGGTGCCAACTATCTCGTTCAGACCGATTGCACCCCACACCATGATGCTTAGACCACCCCATGAGTCTCTTTCAACAATACTCTATTGGAAAACAGTTCCCCACGCCTTCACCGTACTCTCACTCTGCCATCGACTGTCCAAACACAATATCGGCTTTCATGAGACAAAAGCACAGTTCTCCATTGTCGATAAGGCCCAATTTCGATGCTGACTTGCCCATTGCTGTCGGTGTTTGTGATGATGAGCGGTGAGGACTGGAGTACGTTATGGTCTGTGACAGCAGAGGTTTCTCCCACGCAAACGTTGACGCACTGTATCGGCACTGATGGGTTTGTTGTGAGTCCCAATGGTCTGGCGTGCTGTTTCCGTCTCTCCGGGGAAGTGATCTTGCAGATGGTGTCGGTCTTGAGGTTGTGATGTTACTGAAGGTCGCCCAAAGCGTGGACGGTCTTGAATATTGTTGGTGACCAGATACCACTCCTGCAGTCGTTAGACTGTCCTAACACGAACATTAAAATCATTGGCTACCCTCCGTGAAGTCTGGCCAACTTGCAATCGTCCCAAGACTTGGTTCCTCTGATCTCTCATAAGTCGTGCATTGGCGATTGTGTCAAAAGAAAGATGATTTCAGGCGAGGTTAGGACTCGCTTTCATTGGTAGGGTTGTCATGATCTGCACGTGCATTTTCATTTTCACGAATGTCATACGGAACTTTTTACCACGTCTGCCATTTTAGGTGCGTTTGGTCGATATGCTTTTTCATCAGAAAACACACTGATGTTGGTTATAACTGTCAATTTGGATTGAAAAACATGTTAAGATCATCATGAAAACACCATTTTGTATGAACAAAATCTTGCATTTGGTTTTGAAAAGCAACATTTCTTTTGTGGTTCAGTATATTATTTACTTATTTATAGATAAAGAAGATAACAACTTTTCGTTTATAGTTTGTAATGATAATTTCCTTCCTTGATAAGCAGCCACCATTCTTAAAAATAAACCCTTCAGAGATCGATTTCCCATAAGATCAGGCAGATCGATCAAACACCGTAAGACCCCAAATCTATTCTGATGAACTCTTATAGCCTACGGAGTTCTCATGAGCATGACATGGACAAGTATCACAGTTTTGAATATGTCATCTCTCATCGTGCTTTTGGATGAGCTATTTCATTAGAATGGATGGTTTTACGAATGCGTTTACCTCACATACTTCCTGCTATCTCATTACTAAATCCTAAGAATGAATCAACTTACCACCTTTTCTACATATCGCAATGTCGCTGTATCGCCATATCGCAATGTCGCTGTATTGCCATATTGTGTCACCATATCACAGTGTCCCCTCTTTGCGTTATTGTCATATCTCAATGTCGCGTCGTTTTATCGCCATTTCATGTCATGTTATCGCAATTTCGTGTCATGTTATCGCAATGTGGTGTCGAGTTATTGCCATTTCGTGTTGTGTCATTGCCATATCGTGTTGTGATGTTGGTTTTTCGTTTTGGGCTGTATCACAATATTGCCATATCGTGTCGCCATATCACAATATGGTGTCATACTATCGCTTTGTAGCGATATCGCCTAGATTTTTTCAGGGCCCGAATGAGCCACCATATTCCATGTGATGTATTTGAACATTCACAAAATGAAACATTTCAACTTGACATAAATAATGTTTTACTTGCAGATATTAAAGGGTGAACAGGGTTTAGTTGTGTTTCACTGGATAACACTATTGTATACCTAGTGTTGGGGTTGAGGTAAAATGTACATTAACATGTACCTAAGAGTCAACCGGGTTTTCCTTATTGTCAATCATAAAGTATGAGCTTTAACAGAATTGCAAACACATAAACCGGACCATGACAACTCATTCACATTAATTCTTGGTGTAATGTATAAATTACAGCACAATGCTGTACACTATCAAGAAAGATGTACAGATTTCATATAATTATTTATTAGCTCCATTTCAGTGAGTAGGCTTTAGGATAGGAGCACTCCCAAAGTGTAATGTACATGTTGTGTGAATGACAATGTCTTATTGTCCCTCCTCATCCTCCTGTCCGATACTTCACCCTCTGCATCAGATGTCATGTCTTCATTTTCAGTCAAGTCTTCCACCCAAGATTTATATTTGTACAGTTTTGAAAACACGTCATGTTTTGTACTTGCTTCAGTATTTCCTGTGTCTTTGGACCCTCCTGCATATAATACAGATAAGAAAGAAATCGTGCATACGTATCTTTAGAAGTGCTCCATATTAATTTCTTCAGTTTGGCTTCTATCATGTCTTCGTTTAAACCTCTTTTCATGTACAGCTGTCGTTTCTCATCCAAAAAGTCTTTATTCGGGGGTTCAGGTTATTTTGAGGGGTTCATTCTCATTGTACATGCTCCTCCATAAAAATCATAATAACCCCCTTGCCATAAATTATTGACGGTCCCTAAAGTTCGGTATACTGGCCAAACAAAAGTGTACAAATAACACCCTCTAGTTCGTCAACCTTCCTTTTGGTACCCAATTGTTAGTGATATAATTCGACAGTGTGTTTGTATAATGAAAATTAAATATATGCTATTTGTACCCGAGTTTGTCAGCCCATAGTAAAGATTTTCCTTTATCATTATTGAGTAATTTCACCACAGGCATCGCGTTCCCGTCATTGGTAACAGCAGAATGTATGTCAACACTGACAGAATGCTACTGTCAAAGGATACAAATAGCGTATATAGGACTCTCATCACAATCGAGTGAGTGAGTGACTTTTTACGCCGCTTTTAGCAATATTTCAGCAATATCACAGCAGGGTACAACAGAAATCGGATTCACTCATCGTACCCATGTGGTTAATCGAACTCGGGTCTTTTGCTGACGAGCGAACGCTTTAACCACTAGTCTTCCCAACCGCCCCTCATCACATACGAACATACTCAGGCTCATTAAATCGCGAAAAGACGGGTGCCAAAAGTAAAGCTAATGGAATATAGTTAGTCCAGAATCTTTGCAATCCGGCCGTTAGCGTGTTGGCACCCAAGGGGAGCCTTGGTTGAAACTATCGCTCTTTGTGTATCGAAGCCCATATTTGTTTGTGTCCCCTGGCGTGATATATAAGACCCAAACTCACTGATTATACAGTAAGCTGTTCACGTTTGTAGTCTATTGTCCACAAAACGACAATTAATGTTTATAGTGTTATAAGGTAAAAATGCATCTTCTGGAAAAGAAAAAAATATACTCTCCGACAAAAGAAACGCACATGCAAATTTTAACTACAATTTACTCTTTGTGCTGATACATCGTATGGAATTTAATTATAGGAAATGGAATTCAAAGAAATGTCACATGGGAAATTGTCACAGTATCACTGTTTGATAAAAGTTCGAGAAAAGTCAGTTGGCGGGTCACATATAGACGTTGGGTGGCGCTGATGTCAGTACCTCGTGTGACCATCATTGGCTCTCAGAACTGCGCGACATCGTCTCGGCATGGAACGAATTAGTCTCTGGATCTGATTTTGCTGCATCGTAGTCTGTAGTGCGTGTGCGAGTTGCTGAAGTGTCTGGGGATGTGGGTTACGCTGTCGCACGGGGTCCGTCAGTCCAGTCCAGGGCATCCCCAAAAAGCCTGGTGATCTGGAGGGCCAAGGCAGCAAATTGATGTTCTGATTCTGGAGGAAAACTCCCGTGACACGTGCTCTTTGTGGCCTGGCGTTGTCCTGTTGGAACAGCTCCCTCTGACAGCTGGGAATAGGAAGTAGGTGTGGACGAAGGATGTGATGACAGTAGCATTGTGCTGTCAGGTTGCCTTGATCAACGTCTTCTAGTGTTGAGACCGCCTCCGTGGTGTAGTGGTTAGAGCGTCCGCCCGGAGAGCGAAAGGTCGCGGGTTCGATCTCGGTACTTTTTGGTCCCTGCCTGGCGCTCGGCATTAATGGGTAAAACAAGGACTGGCCGGCTCGGAGTCAGTATAATGTGTCTGAGTGGGGTATTCATGCTTCACTTCGGCGTGGTATCTCAGTGGGCTAGCACTATAAAACCAGATTAAGTATGGGCTAGTACAAACAGTCGCACATACACATACACATAAACACGCATGCACGTCGTCATATGAGCGAAATATTCTCAAGCACGACCCCCCCCNCTCTCTCTCTCCATGTGCATGTGCGTAAATTCAAATAAATAAGGGATTCAGTCGAACTTGTCACGACCTTAAATGAATGAACTCAAAAACGTGCGTGAAGCCTATGTCTGGTGTACCTGTTGGGGTGTTTCTAGAATAAGCTGTGTAAACGTTTACCAACTCTTTCAGATTGTGTCAATATGAAGGGCGTCAGTCTTATATTAATAGCCAAATCTGTTCTATATACACATATTAACAATTAAATGCTCTCTTAATATTTGCTTCCTCAGGGTTTGGTCGTGGCCTGACATATACTGYTTCGCTGGTGATTCTAGGATACTACTTTCCTAAAGACAGCACTGCTGGCGTCGGTCTCGGGATCTTTGTCCACCCAATATTGACTCAAGCCCTTTTGGACTTCTATGATCTGGAGGGAGCCTTTAGATTGATTGACATACGCATGCACGTCGTCATATGAGCGAAATATTCTCAAGCACGACGTTAAACCCAATTTCACCTCACCACACCACACCTGCTAGTGTAGATTATAACCCCCGCATCGTCACACTTTCGCCGCCGAATCTGCCCACCTGGGGGACGCACAACGGTCATGACGGCGTCTATACAACCGCATTCTTCCATCACGTCGTTCCAACAGAAGTCCAGATCCGACGCTGTTCGATGACGTAAATGATCTACCTGGATGTACCGATCTTGCGCTGCAGGTGTAACTCGAGGTCATCCACTTTCAGGTCCATCTTCCACCGTCCTCTGCAGGTGCTACCTCTCCCTGAGATGAGAAATCGTGCTCAGTTGGACGTTCATAGGAACGGGCAACTGTAAGCTGAGACTGTCCTGGTTTCAGGAGACCTATAGCAATTTGTCGATTGGCTCAGCCGTGGCATTTTGCATTCCCCCCAAACTCCCAAATACAGTTAATAAACCAAAGACAAATTATTGGGAATTGCGGTTACTAAGTGATGCTTGGTAATAAATCAAGAGATATATAACATAATAACTGGGAGTAGCAAAAAGCAAAAGGCCTTTAAAGTATTAGGTAACGGTGAATCACCGATGAGTAGCGTACAGTAAATTTCCGATCCCGAGGTAAAACACGAGATCATGGAATGATGTAACTTTGAACGAATCAGAAATGTTGAATCGCGACATGTGACAATGGTGAAGCAGACTGGTAAACCTTAAAAAGACCTCGTCAACACTAGCAAAGAGGAGCGGGCTTCAAAGTTAGCAGAACGTTGACGTCTCGATCGTTGCAGTCTACATTTGGTAAAGAGACTGTGGGTGAGTGAGTGAGTGGAGCGGAGTGGAGAGGAGTGGAGTGGAATGGAGCGGAGAGGAGTGAGTGAGTGAGTGAGTGAGAGAGAGAATGAGAATATAACTCGTCGTTAATCATGGTATGAATGTGATGTGGACAGCTGTAAGTCATGGTCGTCCAACACCTCACTTACCGACCGTCGACCAGGTGAGTGTAGACCCCTAGATGACATTCTCGAGACAACCTGTGTGAGTGAGTGAGTTTGATATTACGCCTCTTTAGCAATATTCCAGAAATATCACGGCGGGGGACACCAGACATGGGCTTCACACATTGTACCCATGTGGGGAATCGAACCCGCGGGTCTTCGGCGTGACGAGCGAAGGCTTAAACCACTAGGCTACCCTACCGCACCTAATCAAAGACAAGTTCCGTTTGGCAAAAAGGTCTTTTTTCTTTTTCTTTTGTTCTTGTTAATTGATTAACACCACACTCAGCACTTTCCTTGCTATATGACGGCGCACAATGATCAAAATAGCTGTGGAATGTATAGGAGTGAGTGAGTATGGTTTACGCCGCTTTTAGCAATATTCCAACAATATCACGGCGGTCGCTTTAACCACTAGGCTACCCCACCACCCCTGAACGGCAATACAAGTTAGTAACTGTTGTAGGGTCTACTGACGCCCGAATGCATTACGACAATACCAACGACATTCAGTTTATCAGACGAACTGCCAATAGCGTCACAGCTGAACGCCTATTGATGAGTTGCGCCCCTTTGTCTTTCTAGGATCTTACAACATCAGAGCCGAACTTTGATATTGGTCTGTCGGTTCCATCTCCATACATTAAGCTTCGTCACTGTGCTACTAGTAGTTTGGAATATACCAATCCAGTTTGTCAATCAAGACTTGTGCTTTCATAAAATTACGACGGAAGCGAAAAGACTCACAAAAAAGATTTATCCTGTTGACGGATGTATAATACGCGGCTCACATGCCCCTGGCCATGAGTGACTGGACCCGTGAAGACCCGTGAAGATCCGGGTTAGAATTGATCTCCATTAACCCATGCTTATCGTAAAAGGCGACTAACAGGGTCGGCAGGTCAGGCTCGCTGACTTGGTTAACACATGTCACCGCATCCCAATTGCGTAGATCAATGCTCATGATATCGATAACTGGATTGTCTGGTCCAAACTCAGTTATTTACAGACCGGTGCCATATAGCTGTAATATTGTTGAGTGCAGCGTAATACTAAACTTACTTACTCATCTGCATTCATGATATATTTAGATTGTAGCACGAATACGCTTCCATAGATTAAAACGGTGAAAAGGTATTACAGAGTAATATTTAGAGACGCCAACGTGATTCTATGTTATTGTTACAAGATTTCTTGAATCTACTGAGACAGGTCCCTGTGCGCTATACTTGCGGGTGTGGAGTGTTTTGATGCACACATTCCCACCAATTCCAATACCTTCGCCCATGTCGTGAGCGTTATCGAGAGTTACCTCCCTTACACCAATCCAAGACCATACTTCGCAACAATGCCTGCACATGTACGGCATCGAATTTCTTCCTGTATTGTGATGCAAGACATGGGAACTGGTAAGTGAGTGAAGATCAGTACGTATATAGATGATGAGTAGAAAATAATATAAGTAAGATAACGCAACTACAGTGGAAATTACAAAGATTTTTACAAAAACTCCGTGACTCGTCGATCGTCATTCTTTCACTTCCAAAATAGTTGAAACGTAGTATTAAAGTAACGTTTTTCCTTGCATCTAGATAAAGGGCTGAGAATATTTAATGCCGTTAGATGTTAAAAATGTTGATTAGAAATTTTATTCAAAATAAAGTTTGGTGGGTTAGGGTGTGAGGGTTATCGGCTGTTATCAACAAAAGTTTTGAGACAGGAATTCCAAAAAGCAAAGTATTAGTGTTTAAACACATTCATCACCACTCGCTCTTTTCCGTAACCTCGAAGAAGACTCGTCCCATTCGTGACCAACTCGTGTTATTCCGGGACAAGCCGAATAGCTTGCAGGTTACGGAAAGGGGCGAGTGGTGACGAATGGACTCCTCCCACATTCGTCACCACTCGCCCCTTTCGGTAACCTCTAAGCTATTCGGCTTGTCCCGGAATAACACGATTTGGTCACGAATGGTTTTAAACGCAGCCGGGCAACTTCTTTGCGTTTCCATATCAGAATTTCCTTCTGTGATCACTGAAATGTTCATGCCCGGTCACTAATTATCATCGAGGTGAACTCATGCATGTAGTGAGTGAGTGAGTTTAGTTTTATGCCACACTCAGCAATATTCCAGCTATGGCGGCGGTCTGTAAATAATCGAGTCTGGACCAGAC
>VKKT01003790.1:45398-57733 GCA_008038995.1 Haliotis laevigata | reverse complement strand
TGTATGTATGTATACATGTGTGTGTGTATGTATGAAGGTATGTATGTAGGTAGATAGGTCGGAAGGTACATACGTATGGACATACGTATACAAAATAAATACTTGTATAGCGCCAATATCCGTAAACTGCTCAAAGGCGCTTTGGCTCTAAGATGGTATTGATATCACATTGAGTTCAAATGCTTCAGAATATGAACTCTATGTGATATCAATACCATCTTAGGGCCAAAGCGTCTTTGAGCGGTTTACGGAAAAGAAAAAGAGAGAGTTTTCTGTTATACATTTGTAATGTATGGAAACATGAACTTAGACTTTTAAGCACATTGTTTCAGAGCTTTTTAGTATCAGTGCTTTCTTAAACAGATGACCCACTTGTCTTTGGCGCCTTCCAGTTGAAATCTCAAAATCTTTGGTTTGAAATGTGTGTACCCTGCGATTACGCTTCTAGGATTGTCAGCACCATTCCCTCTCCTGTGCTTGTCATCAATGTGGCAAACGTCTTAGAATGGCATTACTTCGGGATTCCACCCAGAATAAGCAGACCCACTACGATACAACTGGAATGCTGACTCTTAATAGCGGTGTGAAGCCCAACACATTCGCCAAAACCGCAACACTTATTTAGATTAATACTTATTTGACAAGCGACAAAATGTTCTCTCAAATGAAGTATTATATATGGCTACAAATTTCCTTTAGCAATGCTTGATCAATGAATGGTCACTGCTGAAGTTTGTATTATTTCAACGTGGCCTTTTGAAGCTACGTTTACTGTTAAATAACCTTGAAAAGTGGACTGGACCAGAGTTTTACAAATTTGATCAAAACACAGTTATCAGGAACCACTATGACTGTTTGTTGTTTAACGACAGGGGTTTAGGGAGCATTTGGTACACGGTTTACAGTAGAATCATGCAATTTCATGACTATATACATTGCTGTAAAGGTTTTACGAACGCAACGGAAACACGGTGTTGACCGAGAGCTTCATAAATACAGCAACAGTGCACAGAAGGTATCTGCATGAAGAGCGGCAAGCTGAATGAACTATTTAGCATGTCGATAGTGTTAGACCATTAAAGATCATTCCACCATCAATGATAAACACGACTTGGTTAGCGTTCTGACAGATAAAAAAGATCCTGAAAAGATCAAAAGAGGCTCCAGCACTCCGATGGAGCCAAGTATTGAGTGGAGCCTTCTTCCAGAACACAGGAATCTGTCTAGAGGTTACAGTTATCGCTATGGATTCATCGGACATAAAAGAACATGTTTCTTTCTACAGCCGCATATATGGAAAAAAAATATATGAACCTTTTTTCTCCATTTTTTAATTTGTCAATAACTTTGATGTGGCATCTTTCCTCAACTTTGGATCAATGGCTTTGTATTGACGTTGACTGTTTGGCGCCAGTTTCTGTCAATGCACTTTATGCAACAGATTTTCTTACATCTCCTCTGAGAACCTTTCATTATTTCTACTCTGTAGTTATTTGGGTTGATAAGGAAGCTTTGAAATACGTGCCTAAGAAAATATTTTCGGATTTTGTGCAGTTGTTGTACACATTGCTACTTTCCTTTTATCAATAACATGCGAGCTGATACAGATTGTGTTCTATAACTATGGTGATCTATGAAGATGAATTGTGTCACGGAACAAACAGACTGGTCCTTCACATGACTGTGTGGTTTGTTTACAGGCAGCCGAGTACAGGCAAGAGTACATGTGAGTGAGTGAGTGAGTGAGTGGGTGGTGACTGAGTGAGTGAGTGAGTGAGTGAGTGAGCAAGAGTACAAGTGAGTGAGTGAGGTTTAAGTGGTATGAGCTTGACTACCAACCGACTTTTGTTCTTCATTCATTTTTTCTTCCTTAAGTGGCATTTATAAGCTGGTATGATGAAGTGGAACACTTTTTATGGATGGACAACTTCTTAGTTGCAGTAGTAGTTGCGACGTTTCAAATGATGCTTGATTTGCTTGATAACGATGTTAGGATCTACACCAAAGTTGTCTCTCCCAAAAAAGTGTTTCACTTCTTCTTCATTATGCTTCTCAGTTTTAATTTGGCAATTTACAAAGAGTAATATTGTTACTGTAATAACATAACTGAAATATCAAACTAAATATGGAACAGGAAGCGTAAAAATAATAACCTTTGTATCTGCTTTTTAACATTCGCATTTTAACGCTCATATATTGGACATGCTATTTGGATATAATAGTGTGTAGCATATCTACACCATAAGCTAAAATGAAACGGGAACCCTCCATGAAACGAATCTTGGTAGGGTTAACTTAGTAATATGTATGTACATGTATGTATGATTACGTTTTCAAGGTGATGGGTAATACGAATTGAAACCCCCGACTGACCAATCAGAAACGAGTATTGTCCAAATTCATTGTGGAAAGCGGTACAGTTATTTCATCAGTCATTGGATCAGTGACCCTCGATATGTATTCTTAGGTCTCTTGGGAGTGTACAACCCAAGCTGCCTTGTCAAGAACTTGAAGGTAAACAAACACAAACATATTTTTACAGCTGGGAGAACAGAGACATATTTAACTCAAAGTATCTTGGCATTAGGTTTGGTTTGGGACAGGACCGCAGCCAAAGAACACGCCACCCATCAAGCTCCATATACTGCCTCTGGTGAGACCCGTGAAGATCCTTGTTAGAATTGACCTTCATCAACCCATGCTTGTCGTCAGAGGCGACTGATGGTATTGGGTGATCAGGCGCACTGACTTGGCTGACACATGTCATCGTATCCCATTTGCTCATGATGTTGATCACTGGATTTTCTGGTCCAGTCTGGATTATTTACAGACCACCGCCAAATAATATTGCTGAGTGCGGCGTTAAACAGCAAATAAACTAACCTCCGCATCGCCAATAGTGATGTTCAATAGAAAAAGGAACGACAATGTGTATTGTGATTTTCTTTCTGACACCACAAGCTTTTCTGATCGATCTTGAAATAACAGTTACTTTGTCTTGCGCGAAGAACATTGATAAATTTTAACTATTGCTAGTAATAAGATGCTAGAAATGCATCCTATGACCTTCATATCATCTTTGTATTTGTGCATGATGGTATGCAATGGGATTGCACGACTTCATTCAAAAGACTATTCAAAAGTTTGAAATCAACTTCATCGCATGAACCATTCTCAGTTGTTCCACACGCAACGTGACTCAAAAGCTGTTATATAAATAATTACTTTGATAAGACTTAAATTATTAAATCGATTTGACATTCTCGCATTGCAAGTAAGATAGCAAAGTTTCTCGTCCCTTGCCTTCACTGATGGAGTTGTCTTGGGTTACATGTCGCTCTGAAAAGGCCATCTGGGCTGAAGTGAGGTGTTGGGAAAACGTGACTGATTCTGAAGCTCTTAGATCTGTCTTACTGTCTCCGATCTGTCCGGATGAAGGAAGAGCCACGAGAACGACGCATTGAAGTCAGTTTTTCACAGTCAGGTCACATATGAGCCTGAAAGGCGCTATCTATCAAGTCCGCTCTTCACGAGAGTTATTTAATCCAATGTTGAAGTGGGATGTTTAAACCTTCAAGGCCTTAGAGATATTCTACTGTTTGGCTGTCGTTTACGATTAAAGTGAGTGAGTGAGTGAGTGAGTGAGTGAGTTGGGATTAACACTGCATTGAACAGTATTCCAGTTAGATAAGGACCCGTTAGCTTAATATTGGTGTGAGTGAGTTTAGTTTAACGCAATATTGCAGCAGTATCACGGTGGGCGACACCAGAAATAGGTTGCACACATTGTACCATTTTGGGGGATCGAACCCGGGCGTGACGAGCGAACGCTTTAACCACAACGCTAACCCACCTACCCGCGTCAAGTGATGCGAGTCCCTGAGATTTATTCTATTGGTGAAACCCAAGATCTCGAATATGGTGCTGTAAATCCTACCGAACTATCAAATTTGGTGTGAGTGAATTAGGTTTTACGCCGCATTTAGCAATATTCCAGCAATATCAAGACTGGGGCCACCAGAAATGGGCTTCACACATTGCAGCCATCAGTATGGACAATCTGTAGTTAAGGCCCATTGGTGTTATTTTCCCCGGAAAGATTCAAAACACGTTTCTCCTTGCCTTGATAGAAGACGCCATAATCCTGTGTTCTCTAAACAAGAGAGGAAGCAGGAAACTGAATGACCATCGGACCATCGGACCATCGGTGATGTTAAGTCTTGCTGGTAAGATTTATTTTGTTTGTTGCTCGACGCTGCACACGGCAATCTGTCTGTAAATAATCGAGACTGGACCAAACAATCCAGTGATCAACTGCATGAGCATCGGCTACGCAACTGGGCTACGATGACATGTCAGCGAGCCTCACCACCCGATACGTGAGTCGAATCTCACGGCAAGCATGGGTTACTGAAGGCCAGTTCTAACCTTCACGGGTTGTGTTGATGTATTGCTGGTAAGAACAAGCAAATTGGATAAAGGATCGACAAACAGGACGAAGGCAATTGTTGATGAGGCAGAAAATGCAGTTTCTACACGTTACCGAAAGTTTATTGAGCTGCATGGTTCATTCAGTCAAGGTATCAGACCGGTGGTAATGAGGTGCCATTTCAATCAAGGAATAATGGAAGGGTTTATTGGTTTAGGAATTGGTGCCGCTGAAACGTGTGACTGAAACAAGCTACACGTGATCTCAACTTCATATACAACTGAAACGTTTATGACTCTCCACCCGGGTTCGTTTCCAATCACGAGTACAATGTGTGAAGCCCATTTATGGCGTCGCTGTCGTAATGTTGCTGGAATGTTTCTTAAATTTCCCATACCTAATCACCCCACCATTTGCGATCTAAAAGAAATTTTATTACATGTGCATGCTTCTATACAGAGTGTCCGCCATAAAGCTGGAATATTACTGAGTGCGGCGTAAAACTAAACTCACTAACTCTATACAGAGTGTCAATGCTTCTCTCTTGGTAATGATCACGGAAATGTCATGGAAAGGTTCTTCTATGAAACATCCAAAGATGGATACATTTATAAAACTGTAAAGGTCGGCACAAGAGGGACGACTGAGTCAATCTGTCTTCATTATACGATCGGGGCGGTGGGGTAGCCAAGTGGTTAAAGCCCTAGCTCGTCACGCCGAAGACCCGGGTTCGAATCCCCACATGGGTACAATGTGTGTAGACCATTTCCGGTGTCCCCCGCCGTGATATTGCTGCAATATTGCTAAAAGCCGCGTAAAACTCACTCACTCACTCATCATACTATGTTGTTTTAACGCATTAAGTTGACACACTGCGATAAAGATGTGGCGATTTGTGCAACTGGGTTCCGCCTAAGCCTAAACGGGATAGCTGATAGAACTCTCAACTAGTGGTGCAACCTTTATGTTATGATTCACGTTCATGTTACCCATATACCTTATCTGTTGAAGGTGCTGTTTTAGACACAAAAGACATAAGCTTACATACAGTATGATTGAACACAATTAACTTCTTAAAATATTCCTTTAGGATTCTTTGACCAACGTACTTAAAATAATAAGCGCATTCTGATTGGTTCATCGTATTTTCGCAGATAACTTTTATCTATAGGGGAACGAGTCTTGCAGGTTATGGAAAGAGGCGTGTGGTGACAAATGCCGTTTCTGGTTGCCTACAGAAGTTAGTAAGGAGAAATGATTTTCTCCGATCCCTTAGATGGTGTAGCTGCCCACAAGATCTCCTGAGAGACTATGACAGACGTAGGACTTGTTCGACTGATTGCGTGGTTAAGTGGGTCATTAAAGACCGTGTATTTGTCGGTGCAGTTTATTAGCTTATTACACGAACTGATCACAACGTCAGATCCTGTCCTGTACCGTTATAAAACCTCTCCCCCATTTCACACAAGACCAATTTCATTTGTACCTCTTGCACATCACTAAACAACATGATAGAGAATTGCGGAGATGTCCGATCGTAACTCCTTCCTCTGCAACGAACAACACTACTTGTGGCTTCTTCATACCGTCAGGGGGAAAAGAAACGTTATTGACAAGCTATTTATGGAATAGAGATTATCTGACAGAAGAACAAAGATAACGTCTTGTCAATTCGGAAGACGAATGTGCCATTGAGCACGTTTCTTTGTCCAAGCCTGGTGCTTGTACATCATTGCCCCAGGAACATATAAAAAACAATAAAGAATATCTCTGGATCGGTTTTATGTTTTCCCCTTATTTCTTATTTTTAAGTCACCCGGTTTGCAATTGTGTTGTTTGTTATAGGAACTGGAC
The DNA here is from genome assembly GCA_008038995.1 of Haliotis laevigata. Classification (NCBI taxonomy): domain Eukaryota; kingdom Metazoa; phylum Mollusca; class Gastropoda; order Lepetellida; family Haliotidae; genus Haliotis; species Haliotis laevigata. Next base: position 51,450 of record VKKT01003790.1, on the reverse strand, counting down.
GAATGTTCTTAAATTGTAAGGTGTGTGAGCCGGCCTTTCAAATAGATTTGCACTGACACAGAAGCGACATATAGGTGTTGAGGCACCCATGGAAACCCCTGAGACAGAAGCGACATACAGGTGTTGAGCCACCCATGGAACACCTGGTATATCATGAGTATTTGGGGAGGATTTATATATACAGGCCAATGATATAGTCGGATTCGTATAGAACTCCATTGGAACTATTTGAACTGTAATAAACTACACCAAATTATTTGAACGATAACCAAAGTGCATTCATTGTAACTATAAAACAATACATGCAGCTATTTTCAAACTATAATAAACTACACCCAACAATTTAAACTATAACACAAACTGCAACTTCATTAAGCTATACGATGTCTGTATGAAACTGTTTAAAGTACAATAAACTGAATATATCACATGTAACTATCTAAACTATAATAAAATACACATAACTATCTAAACGTCAAGTCGCAAGTTGGATTAATTGGTACTGAGAGGTGAATGCTCCCATCATTGTCCTCAATACTACAATCACTGCTCTTGTATAACATTTGTACTGCCCCACAATTTTTACTGCCATAGTGATATATGTTTGTATGTATGTATTTGATTTATAAACTCAGACAATTTGAGAATAGAATTGTTAATTACACCTCTCTCTTTGTTGTTAGTTGGTTTCACAAGTGGTACCTCTACGGACTGATTCCTGGTAAACTTTATATTTCTAACTTAGGAACCAACAAGTAACATAGTCCTGTAGTCATCGCATTCCCACCAATGTTTACTGCTTGGTGAGCAGAAGCATACTTCGTTAAATGTCACTTACCTACCCAGACACCACATGCACTGTATATTCTGGTGGGCCCTTGAAATAAAACCCAATTGCAAAACAAATGTCAACACTTCATTCAGACTTTTACTTGATTAGTTTAAATAATTCAGCACTGGTGATCATGTTTATAGAGCCTGCGAGAGGTCATCACAATCAACACATGTTCCTCTCATTTGGCAAAGTATTCTATGGCTGTCAAACATATGCTAGCCGATCGTGGCAGATGCTTGGTCTTATTACTGAAATTGTTTTAAAAAGATAGATTGTTGCCATAAAAAATCCATTATCCTACGAAATAAATCATGAGATGCCAACATTAATGATGTATAGTACATCATATGTACATTAACATGCTTTCCGTTTTCGGCCTCCATCAAGGCATTCATGTCCGAAAAACACTATAACGGTTTTTGAGAAATTCTGTCCCCATCATCTCAGACGGACGGACGGACGAAACTCAAACCTATATCTCCCTCCAACTTCGTGTAGGGGAATAATAAACTGGATTCATGGTCATGAATACTATCCAGTACATTTACGTCACTTCCGGTGAGCAAAGCTAGCTGTGTTTTACTAGCTTTATCTTTCCATCTTTGTTAGTGACAGTAAGGAAGCGTGTAAAGAATAATGAGTTTGGTACGTTTAACTTTGGAACATGTTACAAATGAAAATTTCTGATTTTTTCTTCCGTATGTTTGGTAAGTTAGACACTAAAGGTTAAAAGCAAATCGATTTAAAATAATACAAGTTTGAAATGTCAAAATTGATTTTCTCATTTGTAAGACTTTGCCTTGACATTTGATAGTGTCAATATGCCTCACGTTCTTCTCTTCTAATCCCTTGAAAGAGTAGCCCGCCTCATATTGATGAGAAAAGAAAGACCGAACACTCGTGCTCTTAAACCAATGTATTCACGAATCCCAACTGTCTTCCGCACGTTTGCACAAGGATTAGAAATTGGATCTAACAAAAAAGGCTGGAGCATTGAACTCTCCTTGCCTACACACACAAACTATCGATTGTGATTCTTTAACATTAACCATACCTATAAAGTTCTATCTGTAGAGGTCTAGGGCATTTTGTAAAAAAGGCAAATATCCTCGAAGGTTACCTAAAACACAATATGTGTAATGCTTGACTTTCTACTTAATAACATCTGTGTGGAATTTGGAAGTAAATTATTTACTCAAGAGACACCAATTGCGCTTCCCTTGTTGCTAGTTGGTTCTTTAATGAATATCAATCAGAATTTCTACTAATATTAAAAATCACAATAAAGAACGTCAGAGTAAAAGAATACCGGTCTTGATTATTCCCAGAAACACATTCCGTTTGGTGTAAAGGTAAATATAGCTGTGAAAAAAACAAAAACAAATTACGTTGGATACACAATGTTATCTAAAATGTGGATAAATGTTATATTTGGGATTGTATTCTAAAGTACGGATGCTCGTGATCCTTTCAGGATGAGTCCACTCTTTCAGTGTCAGGCACCTTATCACCAGCACAAGTCAGGGATCTTACCTACTGAGCTTCTACGGCTTCAACTAAAATGGAAGTCTGACAGCTGGTAGTCTAGATCACATACTTTGTGTAGCCGCCTGACAAGTGTAAATTGGCACCAATATATAATGTCCCTTGTCACATTGACAATGGTCAAATTCAATTGTATTTAGGATTACACTTTCTCAAAATGGTCGGACTCATCCTAAGAAAAATAGTAGAATCTGTACTTTACTGAGAAATTGTGATCCCAAATATAACCAAAGTGATAAATATGTAAGGTTTTCGTTACTTGGAGATTGTCTTCCACTGTATGCTGATAGACCAAAGTACTAGGAAAGCACAATTAGACATAGAGGTAAAACCAACAGTTTATCCTGTTCACAGTTGCCGTTCAAGAACTTTTCATCTTTGTCTCGCCAAACCTGTAACCCTTCTACAGTGAGCACCTCAGCCGTGCTACTTGAAGTACGAAGGTTGCATTTATGATTCAGCCACACAAAGACGACACGTCCTTGTACAACTGAGAAAATGTTCTAAGCGATTCCTCCACTCGGTGGTAATGACATTGGTGTTCAACACATAGGCGTACACATTAAACTTTGTATTTGAGAAAGGAAAGGCAAAGCTGCTCTGGTATCACAAGAGAATCTATGTAGGTCTGACAATATAACCAACTTCATCGACTCCGTGGATCCATGGACAATGACTGATTTCTAAACTATTGGATTAGTGTGGATGAATGAATGGTCACGGTGTAGACTGCATACAGGTCAATGTCTACGGGGAAATAAGATGAAAACATGGTGGGAAGTACTGATCATGCGTCTGTGGTGGTGAGATGGGGCCACTATGAAATGGTCAATACGATGAAAATTGGTTGTTCCCAGAATGATGCCTCATCCAGACGTTAAGAAAATACCATTATTTCGGCCTTGTCTCTTGAGATACTACCAATGCAGAGACTAATGTTAGCTTTTCTTGATTGTAGAGGTAGTACAAAGATCTCGTCATCTCCCACTTTACATTCATGACATGACTGTTGTAGAAGGTAATGTCTGCTGAGAGGCGAATTCTGTCCAATTGGCAGACTACCATCCCTATAACCAGCGATGAAAAATTCTAACCCCAGCGGGATACTGTTTTCGACTCATGTCAAGGCATAATTGATATTCATGATATTATTTCTGTTCAGTCTTATAGTAATTATCCCCAAGGATGAATGTGTAAGATTTCAGAGTTGAAACTACACAGAAGAGTTTGGGTTTGACTGGGAAGAATATCAACAGGTATTGATTGACCCTTATCACTAAGACTATGGGTACCTCCAAGGGAACTGTAATTTAATCATCCGTTAGTTGTATCTTAATGTAGCAACTGAAGGGTGGGGTTTAGACTTATGCTGTGTTATTAATTTTTACTTCGACCTGATATCAAATGATATCACGTCTAGCCTTAAATGCTCGACATTGGAGACATCGAAATCATTAAAAATGACACAGATACAAATTTAAGGGACAGCTTAAGATGGAGAGATTGAAGTGGAAACTTCCCATTTATGCTTAGTATCATTGTAATGGCCAGCATAAAATCCAATGATGCAATAAAATTCTCACGAGACAATAAAACGTTTGCAAGAAGGTTTTACATATCAGAGTAATCTGTTCACTGTCATTCAATACATGTGTCACTTCAGTGTCGGATATGGACACACGGAATAGAGCCACAGCATCAGAAACTCATTGATCATATAGCTGACGGTTGACGTCAAGCAATTATAGACACTCTCACTGTGGGTAATGAATCATCACTGGACACGTTGACACGACCTTCAAATACATTCCCTCGACAGGTGGGTTTATAGACGACCAATCTTATCCATCAGTGTTGATGGAAGTAGGAGACACAAATATAGAAATGTCATGCTCATTGAGTCAATGCGACTGGTCAGGATAGGTTATTGTGCATTTATACCTCAGTATGTGGTGTGTGGTGGTTTTTGAACTCCATAAAGTGGGTCCTAGAATATACAAAAATAACTACACATGAGAACACAAATGTGTCACTTCAACAAATGAAATCAAAATATGGATGCAACTTCAATGATCTTTGGTTACCTTCGGGGTACGTGTGGAATAATTTTATCTAAATAAATGCTATCTTTATCACAAACCCTTGAGATAAAGCCAAATACATTTAATAGCAGGGTAACTGTATGCTCAAAATATACCTAACCAACAAACCAGTCATTGTTTTAAGGTCACATAGACACTGGCATGGTAATTGTTAAACCACTTTACAATAAGAAACCCGCCATATTTGATGTTCTCTGTGTGCATGTATGATGCTTTCTAAATTTAGTGAAAATTTTTACTAGAGAATGGCATGTTGGTCAAATTAACGTCGGTAGTTCTGGGGTCTATCTAGCTGTGTAGAGAACGGTCCATTATGCGCGCCAGGGAGACGATTGTTGGTGTATCAAGAGAATATTCCTGCTGAGTTTAATTTACATCTAACATTGCGCGTGAAAATGGATACTGCTGAAACCGAAGTTATATTACCTGAACTCCATGCACCCAATCACTATTTGGCTAAGGTGATTGCGCATAGCAGTACACCTCATATCGCTACATGCACTACATAGTAATCACGTTAACTTACACGTTTCACAAACATTAGCTGAGCATTGTCTCAAGAGTAGCAAATACTCATTTCAAATATCCATGCTATTACAGGATTAATTAAATTCCTGCGTAAAATATAACAATTAATTTTATTTTTAAATCCATGTTTACTTTACTGCGGGGTTGATTGCAAGTTTGATGTGAACAACAAAATAAAAATTCTCAGATGAGGAAACAAACGGTATCTGTTCATCCTATATCAAACTATGCACAGGATAGATTATGTACATTCAGTGGAAACTGTGCATCTATTCCCCATAGTTAGTCATCAGCATCATATGACACGCGCACTAGAAGATTCATTCATTCATTCATTCATTCATTTATTCATTCATTCATTCATTCATTCATTGGGAGGAGATATGATAGAGGTCAACTGCAATGCTTTTGTTAAATGTAAAACACATCGAAATGGGCAATACAATTAAATAGGTGTCACAATAAGACTATGCAATGGAGACGGTTAATTGATTCCTATTTCGTTGTAGTCTTTACGTATAGGCCACCATATAGCTGGAATATTGCTATGTGGCGTAAAACTAAACTCACACACTCACGTAAAGTATAATACCCAGCACGTTTAGGTGCAGACACAGAGTGCATTGCTTGGTAGGGCAGGTCTACCAAGACCGTCCGACAACCACACCAGATCTATTTTATCTCTTGGGTTGGGCAGACTGGTAGATGGAAGATACAGAGAGCTATTGATCTTGTGTTCATTAACTCAATGGGAATATATAGGGCATTTGTTACCTCAATAAATTTTATTAGTGTACAGCTTATGGAGATCTATGGTGTATGGCCCAGTAATACATATTTACCATATATTTCTTTTCTTTTCATTCCCTTCCTTGGAAACCGTAACCATACTGACGGAGACTATCTCATTTGTTACCACTCTGATATTCTTCAGGTTTGGTAGAAGAACATTCTACTTAGCCTAGCTTCATAAATCCTAATGGGGCTGTGGGGTAGCCTAATGGTTAAAGCGTTGGCTCGTCACGCCGAAGACCCGGGTTCG
>VKKT01003787.1:27822-44450 GCA_008038995.1 Haliotis laevigata | reverse complement strand
GAACCAGGGTCTTCGGCGTGACGAGCCAACGCTTTAACCATTAGGCTACCCCACCGCCCCAGTGTGTGCATTACAGTTGTCTGAACTGATTTGAAAGGCAATGCATAAAACGGGCGGCTTTCTTAAACTGTCGTTGAAATATAGCGACAAACACATTTGGGTATATACTTCATAATTGTTGTATGTGCAGGACACTTTTCTGAACTGATAACAGTACTACAACTTCACTTTCTTATATTTTAAGACGTTGACTTTTAGACATTACATGATGGCATGTTATTGGCACGCATGGCGCAGGGATGTCCTGTCGCAATATTGGTGCTAATTTGAGCATTAACCACACGGTTGAGTCGACTTGTGAGGAAGCATTTGCCCACTGGTTATGGAAAGGGTCGTCTCACACTTGGAAGACTGAGGAAGACCACTGATCGTGATGACCGAGCGCTAAGTCGTCTGCTAAGACGTAATCCCTTGACCCATGCCGAGGAAATGCGTTGGCGGTGGAGAGTGGGCGACCTCCAGTGCCGGCAGTGGGGAGCGAGCGTCTACCAGTGCCATCAGAAGGAGGCTGGAGGCTGCTGGGCGGAGGTAACGTCGTCCGATCAGACGTGCCTTACTCACCGACAACCACAGGCAGGAACGTCAGGCATGGTGCAGGCTCCGTGAAAAGCGTTACTTCACTTGGCACGACGTGGGAGTCACTGGTCTGATGAAAGCCATCAACACGTTCTGATGGAACTGACGCAGGCATTGGGGAGTGGTAATGGGTTCCGATACTGAGAATTCAATGCCTGATTCCTAGTTTATACGCCGCTTTTTGCAATATTCTAGCAATATCATGGCGGGGGGACACCAGAAATATGCTTCATACATTGTACCCATATGCCGTGTATCTAACCCGGGTTTTCGGCATGACGAGCCACTATTCTACCCCAACGCCCCTCCCAGTATGAGGAGGAGGTGGACTACACCAGGTACTGATGTGATCGCCAGTGCCGGTACATACAACCTCAACAATCTTTATTTCAGAACTGTATGACAATCAGATTGGTGGCGCTGTCATGATGACCGTATTTACTGGAAATGTTGATTTTTTGTGTGTATTCCTTTCAGATTTCAAGAACATTATTACCATAATTTCAATTTCATTTTTTGTTTTGTTTTAATTAGAGTGAAATATTTGATAGCGTCTTCTTTTATTCCCATCATTTTAACGTGCAAGTATATTATCTAATCAGAGACTCGCTCAACTATTCGGTGCGGGTCTGTAGCCTGAGATTTGTTTACTTCCGGGCATGTGGCTGACTTCGTGCGCGAATGGACTGCAAAATTATTGAAAGCTTTAAATGGGAATAAAATCACCAGGTTAGTGATATGCAAGGTACTTTACAGAGGTCAACTGAGTATAAATTGTGCAGTTTATTCAATGGTCAAATCTATGGAAGCATTTTTCAGACTGAAACCGAGCCGAGCCGAGCCGGGCCGCCATTTTGTTTCGATTTACTGACACACCTTTCTTTTATCTTATATATATATATATATATATAGGTCATACTTATAAATATATCAGAGCCGGGCGCCTATTGACCGGAACTATGCATAAATCACAGTCAAACCAAAACAAACTTCGCTCACCTTTTCTTTTGCCTGGATGGTGACGTTGCACCTTTAATTCTTTGACCCACAGTCGCGGCAGCTACGGCTTTCTGGTTCTGTCCAAACCTGTTACATTTGCGACGGGTAGAGAAACACCCCGCTTTGTTTAGGGTAGTCAGCCTTACCCAAATATTTGTTTCCTTTGCAGCAAGGTTCTCGCGTAAACGTTCATCATATCACAATGTGTCACAGAGACCATGTCTGATGTCCCCCTGACCGTGAGCTGAGACAGCTTGGTAGGTGATTGAGACGATTGTTTGTTGATACTGATGCAAAACTGATGTGATGGCTCAAAGCCTGATGCGTGAGTGATGCCTTTGTTGGATTAAACTTTGTAGTGCTAACCCAGGCATGAATATACAGGTTTATTCGCGTTAAGGCGACTTTTTATAGCGTTTATAAACATTGTGCGAATTGCGTTTTCGCCTTCCCGCGAATGCTGTGGCCTTTCCAATTCATGAACAGGCGATGTCGACAACAAAACAACTAGTTCATTTAGATATTTTATTAAATGTAACATGACAAATTGGGCTTTCTTCTGACACACAATAACAAATATATTCACATGTTGTGACGCATATTCCCATATGAAACAGTCATTAAGCAAGTTTCAGAGCGTACGATGCCCTTTCAGCATACTTGATGACGTGCCCGGTGTCAAGTCTGGTCTTCAAGTCATCCAGTTTTCGCTGAAGGTCTTGATACTTCTTCTTTTTAGGAGGGAGGCGTTGTCCAGCGGTGTATTGAACCAAATGCAGCTAAAAGAAGAATTCCTCACCCAAGGTTTCTTGCGCCATGACATCCAGCACCGCGAGGAGAGGCATCTGATCTTCGCCACAGACAAGCAACTTCGTCAACTGGCTAGAGCTAAGCAGAGGTTCATAAACAGGACTTTCAAGGTGGAGAGGGATCCTCTTCTTCAACTTCTCTCCATCCACAGCTTTGTCCGCTCGGGAAACAACCTGAAGATGGCGCCGCTAGCTTTTGCCGTGATGTCACGTCGTAAGACTGTGGACTATAAGATTGTCTTTCGTCACATTTTGCGGATCCTCCCTGATCAACCAAGCATGACAACTATTGTGATGGACTGTGAACTTGCTACTTTGAAGGCCGTCTGTTGTCTTTGATGATCGTTTCAGTCATTTGACAGATTTGACAGTCATATATACCAGCTGGCCGAAGTTTTGAAGACAGAAGCCGACATGGTGAACCTTCAGACCAGACTATAGTGCGTTTGACTCAAAAGCGGACCGATGAATTCCAATCTAACTACAAAACTAATAAACATATAATACTCAATGAAACGCTGATCATAATCAAAATATCAGACCAACTCTGTGATTTGTATGCAGGATTTGTCCTAAAATGAAAAAAAGTTGTTTAACAAACTATCATTAAAATATTGACACAGTTCACTATTTGTTACGAGGGAGGAGTGCAGAGAAAGGGACAGCCAGGTGTTAGAGAAGCACGTGCACAAGTGTCGACAAAGTTATTGATTCATTAACCTGTGCCGTACCGTCTGCATCCTTTCTCACACCCGGCTGTCCCTTTCTCTGCACTCCTCCCTCGTAACAAATAGTGCATGGAACGGTGTTCTGACTTCCCGCCTGAGGAGGAAAGCTACACAGAGCCAGAAGCGTATCTTTGCAGCCTGGAACGAGTACCGAGATGGCGATCTCAGTCTGATGTCTCTCCTGACAACATGCGCAAAGATCCACGGTCCAGTGGAGTGAATTGCAAAATAGGGCCTCTATATATTGTATATTTGTGTATAAAGGACAATGCATGTTAGTGCATCTGAAAAAATCTGAAAGGAAGAAATGTTAAGTTGCTATTGTGTGTTTACAATCTCAACAATAGACCAGTGAACCTACTAAATACATTATATACGTAAACACATCAAAGTTACTATTTTCATATTGAAAAAATATATGTGTCGCCGTTATAGCCAATTTTGTCGCCGTTACCGCCAATTACTCTGTCGCCGATCTACTGTGTCGCCGTTTCAGCTGGTCCCCAAATGTAACATGTGTTATATTTGGGATTACACTTTCTCAGTGAAGTACAGATTCTAGTTGTTTTGCTTGTAGAAGCCGAGTTGGCTGAGCAGGCTAGGCGGCTGACTTTGCGTGCTGGTGATTAATTGCCTGACTCAGAGGGTGTGGGTTAGAATCCTGGATGGGACTGAGTGAGTGAGCGAGTGAATTTAGTTTTACACTGCTTTAAGCAATATTCCATCAACATAATGGTGGGGACCAGCAGAAATGGGCTTGATACATTGTACCCGTTTAGGGGATCGAACCGGGTCTTCGGCGTGAGGAGCAAACGCTTTAACCACTAGGCTACCCCACCGCCCCTACTATTACAGACAAAGGTCATGCGGCATGTGTGGAGGATGGGGGATTTCCAAGACCTTGCAAGATGAATACAACATGACTCTCTTGAAAAACCATGGCTGTCCAGAGGGTAGACAAAGAAAATATACATGATCAAACTGCTCAGCAAACATATGCAGCAGAAGTGATGAAAGTTTTGTCAACTCAGTCAGTCAGTCTGATAATTAACATACATATCCCCATCACATAGGTCCTCCAACGGCCCATGTGTTAATCAGTCCTGCCTTTCTGATAATTGACATACATATCCCCATCACATAGGTCCTCCAATAGCCCATGTGTTAATAAGTCCTGCCTTTCTGATAACATATATCCCGATCACAAAGGTCCTCTAACAGCCCATGTGTTAATCAGTCCTGCCTTTCTGATAACTGATATATCCCCATCACATAAGTCCTCCAACAGCCCATGTGTTAACCTGTCCTCTTTCTGATAATTGACATAAATAAATATTGCGTCAGCAAAACCAGTGTGTTGATGGTCATTTAACCTGTGGACACTTCGTCAGAATTCGTACTAGTATGCTAGTGCAATTTTGTAATATCCAATCCTTGTTGCAGGGGTGACTGAATTGAGTTGTTTTTTATGCCTATTTCAGCAATATTCCAGCAATGTCATGACGGAGGACACCAGAATTGTGTTTCACACATTGTACCAATGTGGGGAATCGAACCCTGGTCTTCGGTGTGACGAGCAGATGCTGTAACCACTAGGCTACCCCACCGCCCCACATAAACTGGAGGTCAGACTCCAGACGTCAGACTGGAGGTGACTTGTTCAATAGTATGTCATCACATCCCCAAGGATATTGGATGATGTTTAGTATATTACTGGATTGTCTGGTAGAGACATCCTTATTTACAGGCCGCATCATATAGAAGTGAAGCACCCTGCAATATGTCAGCTATATGATGGTTGCTGCCAATAATATGAACCCATGAAGATCCGGGTCTTTGAATGGCATTTAGAAGTGATACACATAAGGAAGGGAAATTTTATGGATGTCAACTTCTTTATCATGAGGAACACAACGTTTCAGAGTATATCCTTACTCCTTCATCTGGTTCACATGATGGAGTAAGGATATACACCGAAACATTGTGTTCTTCATAATCAAGAAGTTGACTTCCATAAAATTTTTCTTCCTCGTGAAGATCCGGGTAAGAATTGGTTTTCAGCAACCCATGCTTTTGTAAGAGGCAAGTAACGGGATCGGTTGACCCGCCATCGTATCCCAATTGCTTACATTGATGCTCATGCTGCTAATCACTGGATTGTCTGGTCCCGACTCAATTATTTACAGACCAGCACCAATGATCCACCATACAGCTGGAATACTGCTGAGCACGGCAATAAACAACAAACAGCCAATAGTACATTTGCACCACAACAATGCTTGCCAACATGGTCGACACAACACCTCTTTCAACAAGCATCACGGAAAAACTTTAACCAAGAAACCCCACTTGGCAAAACAGGAAACAAGCCTTTAAAAGAAATTAGAAAACAGTAAATATTTATGTATGTTTTATTTATACATTATTTTGATACAAGCAATGTACATGTGAAACTCCAGATGTATCAGAAAGAGGGGTCTGTCCACAAGATGACCCTTCCCTGACAAAATCAGATCACTAAAACATCTCTCAAAATTAAAATCCCTTTTCCATAGCTTCTGTGTCAACATTTTAATAACAAACATGTAACACCCCCAACACAATTGGAAGTGAATCCTCATTTCAATGATAGATTGCTATTTTCATTAGATGGCAATGGTTGATATACAGTATCTGTGAGGATGAACTAAACTTTCACAAAGATGGTGTGTCAAATTTCTTAATCATGCCCGCGGCAACTGTGAAACCTCAGTTGAATGTCAGTGCATGAATCTGTCATGACAGATGCTGTTTCATTCAATGGCAATGGAAGTGAGAAGGGGAGTGTCAAATTTCTTTAATCAGACAGCAACCATAAAAACTTTCATTATCAATACAGGAATCCCTTACCACTTGTTTTTACCAAGCATACATAAAATTGGTTGTGTGTTCTAATCATATAAATTTCAACATAACGATCCAATATAAGCCCAACGTTAGAAATACCCACCTGCCCGGGCCGGGTTATTTTTAACACGGACTGATTCTCAAATTCACCAGTCCAATGGTCGGGTTAAAATTCCGACACATATATAAGATATTTTGTGGGCAGAAAGTTTTGGTCAGGGCTGGCAAGTTTTACATGTTACCAGCAATGAGGTCTGGCTGAAGGTTTTGGGAGTTTCATATCCTGATAAGCCCAGATACTTTGTGTGCATATTTCTGTGACTGTTCAAATTCTGAATGCAAACAAACATGCTCAAATGCTTTTCAATAAACAGACAAGTAGATCATGGTGGTCCGACCGGCATGTCTAAAATGTAAAATATCGGTCTCCTTGTTGGTTTACTTTAAAAACTAACCACACAGAAATGAGGCCATTATTTGTCACATACGATGATTAAAGTCTACCAACAACTTTTTTGGTACCGGTAATTAGTTTCTATGGCACTGATGCTATCCTGCTGAAAACATTTCACCAGATGGATTATTGAGCAGAAATCACATTTGTCATGTATTAAAACCATCCTTTATTATCCAGTATTTGATGTCTCAATCTGTTATAATAAATACCCTCTACCCATTCACCACGAGAACTACTTTTCTGAAGTGGTATCACCAGATCCATCTATCTTATGACAAACTAAGCATTGGATTTCAACAACCAATCCAAATTTTTCAACATTGATCAAATTTCAAAATTGCATCCTTATCCAAGTTTGCCCTTTAAATATTTAATCGAAGCAAAAATCTGTTGTAAATCAATTTCTGGCTGGAAAAGCATTTCCCTGAGAGCACAGACAAAGGAAAGGAAATCTGAAGGCATTCATCTCAAGAAATCTCTGACAAGGCATAATCAGTCTGCAGGGTTATACATGGCGTGCAAATGTTCATCTAATATGCACAAATGCAGAGCATGGATGCATAAAGACAAACACATCCCAATGGACGCACAATAACATCGATTGTACCCACAATGCATCAACAGTAGTGACAGGTTCCTGTTATTTCATCCATCATACATGACACATGTCCACATGACCATTGATTCATACCTGGGATTAAAGTAAGTATCAAAACTGCACCATTTCATGCAACACCCTCATAATGCCTGCAAGGACGCTAACACTTAATAATAGGGGTCCATGGCTCCCCTCTCTATAAAACCCTGTGGCTTTATTTAAGGCAAAACACAACAGAACTAGTGAAATCACTGCTTGAAAGTGTAAATGACATGACTGGGTCAGAGAGTATAGTCATATGCCACTTTTAGCAATATCAAGGCAGGGGACACCAGAAATGGGCTTCACTCATTGTACCCATGTGGGAAATCGAACCAGGGTCTTCGGCGTGAGGAGCAGATGGTTTAGCCACTAGGCTACCCCACCGCCCCATAAAAGATATGAAATTGAGCATCATGCAAACTAAAATCAAAACAAGAGCACAGTGACAATTGGGAGGAAGGTATATAAAAAGAATAGAAGCATACACTGGATAATGGCGGGTGGTATTAAAAGTGATGGTCAAATGTTAAACTTAACTCAGCACTGAATGTCACAAATAACCAAAGAGAAGTCAAATAAACTGTGATAAGAAGCTTATTCAGATACTACAAACAGAAGCAATACGCTATTATCAGTGTCATCAAATATTCACCAGATACCACCTGTTCTAACAGCACATCAGTTACTGCTCTCAGATGTACTAAACATTTAAAAGAAGTCAAATATCAGTTACCCTTTTTAGCAGAAAATATAAAGATTGCTAATTTTATGTCACGAGAAATGTATTTACCAATACAAGTATTTGATTTACCATGGATTGGGTCATGTGGCACAGTACTTCAGAGTTGTAAGACGCTCATTCTCACATCAGGCTTAGAAGCTTTCAGAAACCACAGTTGATCACTGGATTGTCTGGTCCAGACTCAATTATTTAAAAAACGCCGCCATATAGCTGAAATATTGCAGAGTGCGGAGTTAAACAACAAACCAACCAACCAATCAGAAACCACAGGCAATAAAAGAAGGGTTTGGTTTGAATGCCTTGTGCTATGGAACTATCAGCAGGCACTGTGTTGCAAATGACTTACCACACACAACAGTACTTTGAATTCTTTACTAATTTTTGGACAAGATAAGAAAGCTTAAGAAAGTATCAACAAAACACAACCATTTGAGGAATCAAACACAGGCAATCTGGGCAGCAGGTCAACACTTGATCCCTTCAACTAAATCAGTGACTAAATATGTTTGGATACTGTTGCAGAAAGAATAGTTTCTTCAGATTTACAATGTCATTCTCCAGGCAGAATATGCTGAATCAGCATAGCAAAAGTTGGACAACAAAATAATATCACATTGGATTTCTTGGCACTTAGACAACCTTTCCACAACCAGTACAGCAGCTGACCATATTCATTTAGGTGATGGGTCCTTCTTTTCCCGAAACAGAGTTCTCTCCATGAAGGTATATGTACAACATTTAACTGTATACCTTGCCAATGGATCACACAATACAGACACCTGGGATAACCATGGCAACACACAAGACACTAACCTATGTAAAACTGCTGTATTAATGAGCAAACACATGTAGATATGACTGCTTTGGTTTGTCTACTTTTCCCGACATCCAAGATGACAATTAACTCTTCTGTTCACTTAAACAACTACAACTGACCAGCTTCAATTAATTTTTACTTCTCCCTACAAATAACTCTCATCAGTTATATGAGCAGAACTAAAACATTTGTGCCATCTGCTTCCTGAATAAGATAACATCAATTACGGAAGTGGGTTCAGCCATTTTGAAATGGTTAATGGCTAGGAATAATGTTAATATTTTCCACTGAGGAACCTGAACAAGTTTGGGTCAATGTCCAAGAGTATTTCAGTTCTATCATAACATAGAAGGAAAACTGCAATTTACAGATCTTAGACAGGTCTTTCCACAGACTGGTGCTGACCAATCCCGTTAACAAGAAATATTAGGACCCACTATGACTACACCAACATCTGTAGACATCCTACTCAGGTATCATCAGGTGGACCTTTCGCAAACTCAACATGAAATGGCTAACAGGGCAATATTAGCAAATCAAAGGGCAGCTTTCTCAACCTTTACAGGACTTTTCAAGGTTGCACAATTACAAACCACATTTGGACTTTCACTTTCATAGTCTTGTATTTAGAACTTTAATTGGTAGGATGCAAGTCACTCTGATGAGACCTGGTATGTTCACAGATTTTGTGTAGCAGTCACAAGCATTAGGATTTGATTTTAAAAAGAATGGGTGCCAAAACCCCAACAGAAATCATCTTGGCTCTGAACCCCAAAGGACTCTGGCAGCTATGCAGTGAGAACACCTAAGAGGACACAGACATATTGGAGGTACAGAAGTATGGGCAAGAAACATGGACTAGAACACACATACACAAACATATTGATGAATCAGAGACGCATCATACACTTTCCTGGGATATCACTGCAGCCAGCTGGCATGGGTTGATTACACCCAGGATAACTGAACATACATGAATTACAGTTCATCTGAGTAAGCCTGACCAACAAGTCAGTCTTTCAAAAGCACCATGCAGACTGCTTAGAGGTCAATTTAAACTCTGAAATGCCTAATTTACATTTTCTTTCACATTCTTAAAGAAAACACAAGTTGACAGCACAATAATTTACCTGATAAACATTAAACTGTACACTTCTTTGGGACATTTGCAGGTATAAATATGAAATCACGCACCTATAATGTAATTCATAAGGTATCATATAGTGGTAATGCTTTAAGGAAAACATTGATACTAATAGAAATTTAGACAAATATAACTCAGATGAGTATTGAGAAATCATAAAATCAAACATCTTGTTCACCAGTGTACTCATTTTGAATTTTCGCTATAAAATTCTCACATTTAAATTCTCAACCACTTTGATGGAGGAAAACATTGCAAACAGAAGAGACATCAATGAAAGTAGAAACTCGAAGAAACATATTGTTGCATAGGTGGGTAAGTAAACAGCAGACATAACAAACATCAGCTTTATCACTCGATATGTACAGTACGTACCATACACAAATCTAGTTGTCATGACAACTGTTCTGTACATCAGCTCACATCTTTAAGGCAGTGGTTTGGTACTTTTGTTATCTCATAGAACCCACCATGATTCAAATCCGTCCTGTTCTACAAAGTGATCTGGGAGCTATGACTGATGCAAGTTGGATAGTTCCCCCAGAACTAGTACACCTACCTGACCCAACCACAGTCCCACTTTGACTCACCTGATCCCAGTCCGACCTTGACTGATTCAACCACAGTCCGACCTTGACTAACCCAACCCATCCGACCTTGACCTACTAAACCCCAGTCCTACCTTGACCTACCTAACCCAAGTCTGACCTTGACTGACCCAACCCATTCGACCTTGACTGATCCAACCCATTCAACCTTGACTGATCCAACCCATTCGACCTTGACTGATCCAACCTCGACCTGTCTTTTGCTAAATTCCTTAGTGCTTCTTTGTTAGAACATAACTGTGAGAAAATTGAAGGGAAATACTCCAATCATCCAGCATGATATTGGACAGTTTACTCTGGAAGTATCCAGGTCTTCAGTATTACAAAACAAATATGTTAACCTCAAGTTCCGCAAACATATCCAAGCAGCAAACTAAACCCATATCCCTGCTCTTCAGATGTTGATAACAGGGTGTATCGACTACAGTCATAGCTTCAAGATCAGTCAGTATCTCAGGGCATGTATTCCCAGGTATCTAGACATTGCTCTGATAACTGCCATAACAACCACTGTCAATATCATCTGATACATTGTGGGGCTCACAATGGCTGTTTCGTCTATGTATCATACAGTATCCCCTTACAGCCTTGACTTTACAAAGTTGTTATGAGTTGCAGAGACAAACAAAAATGCTCTGTCCTTGGAAATCTGGCAGAAAAATTAGTTTTCTTTCAAGAAGCCATTGTAAGCCAATCACACACAGATGATACTTCCATCAAAGATGGTGAAATGGCGAGATTCATGTATCCTAATATCTGTGTCATACCTAAATTTTATCAGAATTGTTTCCTGAATCCACTCAGTCCAACAGCTGGTTAAGTGCAACTGTAACAGACCAACATGTGAGACGATGCTCCTTCAAAGCTGGGTCAGCACAATCATGGACACCTTGTATCAACAAGAAGTTCTGTGTTTTGTCGAGTGAGTAAGTATGGTTTTAGAGCCAGTTTTAGCAATATCAAGGCAGGGGACACCAGCATGGGCTTTACACATTGTACTCATGAGGGGAATCTATCTCAGGTCTTCAGCTTTAACCATTATGGTACCCCACTGCATCTGGGAATTGAACCTGGGTGTTCGCCATGATGAGCCAACGCTTTAACCACTAGGCTACCCCAACGCCCCTTCTTGTTCTAGAGCTGACAAGGTAAGAAACATAATGAGGACAAACAGGGATTTGGACTCACGAAACCCAAGTTTCTGGCTCACCCAAGGGGCTCAACTCTGTATTGCAAATTATAGTGCCTTAGATGACTGGGTCAGTGATGGCCCTCAAGTTATGAAAGAAAAGGTGTGTCTGCATGATAATAAGTTTGTTAATTCCCCATCTGGGAACTGTCTAAACAGTCACCAACTTGCTCAATGGTTCAAGCGATTATCATCAAAACAATGTACAAGATGTTTCCTAGAAATACTGGGCATAACATTTATTAATGAAACTTGACACATCCATATTAAACCAATCTATATATGAAAATAGTCATTAACTTAATATCATTCTGACTATGGCATATAATGGACATGCAGCAATGACTCACAACTTTGGACATAAAAACACGTGTTGCATACAATGGCATGAATTTATTCCAATGATCATTCATCTTTACAAAAAACAAGAGTTATCCCCCTTGTTTCATAACTCCATGCAGGCACATGCTCATGTAATCATAAATTATCATTAAACATTCATTAGTTTCTGTTTCAGCTTAATTTTACACATTTTATTCAGCAACCTTCAAGTGTAAAGCTTAAGTGAAGTCATCTGAGCTGAAATTGTTGATCATCAACAAATCTTCTTTTACAACAGGTCTGGTTATTGTGTTGAATTCTTATTAAATAAAAATATAACATTTGTTAAAGACCAAAAAAGTCAAATTCAGTTGAAAATGAGTAGTATAATTTCAGGTTAGGATGCATCCCTCAATCACCAAGAGTTTGTCTGCTTCTAGGACCCACCACAGCTGTTAAATAGTTTATCATGAATATTATCATTAAAATTATCATCAACAAATCAAGAATAAGATAAGCATTTTCTCAGAACCATCCCCATAATGGTTCACTCTTTTCACTTCCTTAAAAAGATCTATCAAAATTTAATAACTGTTATCTTAATAGTTGGAAATAAGTGCAGCATTTACATCAGCATTAATGCCTCTATGAGGGAGAGGCAGGTGCTCCCAAATGAAACCTTACACACCTCACTTTCATTCTTGCTTTAAGCCTTCATTGCAAATGTCAATCCCCTACAAACTGATTTTCATTTTTGCAATCTTTTCATTTAAAAAAAGAAACGAAATATTCCTGCCATTTTGTAAACCAGTTTTATCAAAACTTCAGTGCGTACTTGGAAAGATCAGAACATTACGTAAAACTGTATCAATAAACCTGAACACTTAAAAAACATACAAAGCATAACTGGCCTTCTTATTGACAGTATAAAGATTTGGAAAATACAGCAGTATTCAAGTATCCAGTTGGCCCCTACCTTTAGAAAATGTGGGCCAATAACCAAAAGTGAAAACATCTGTAATCCTTCTCTTTCACACTCTGACAGCCAAAAATATTTGATGATAACCTCTGTACATCAAAATGAGCTCCTTACAGCCATTCATATTACAGATTTGTATGCAAATAGACATACTAGCAATGTGTAGAGCTTAGGAAGCCTCATTTTGAATTCCGAAAGTTTCAATATTTTTATTTGATCAATATCGCACCTGATATATAAAAACATGTTATTTTAAATTCATAAATAAAGCGCCAAGGTAAGTACAATTTGCGGGAATCCCGCAATTATGCAGTCTGGCTGCAGCACTGGAATAGTGTACACATATCAGAATCCCAAACTGTTCGACCTTCATCATCCATGAATGGGCCAGATTGAATTAAATGATATCCTTCCAAATGTAAAATTCTATGAATCTGGCAAGAATTTTATTTTTTATATTGCTTTGTGTCTTGTACATAATAAAATTCACATTAGAGGCAAAACTAATGCAACGGTATCTGTTGAAGTGTTAATTACATTTGAGCATTCGGATGCTATCCAGTTTAACATATCTCCATTTTATTAGGATAAATAACATGGACCCATTTTGAACAGATCTGAAAGAATCACTTCAAATAGCTGCCAAATGAGATTTCACCCATGAGGAAGTGAGTAAGTGAGTTACATTTTACGCCGCTTTTAGCAATATTCCAGCAATATCACAGCGGGGACACCAGAAATGGGCTTCACACATTGTACCCATGAGGGGAATCGAACCCCGGTCTTCGGCGTGACGAGTAAACGCTTTTACCACTAGGCTACCCCACCGCCCCCATGAGGAAGTGAACATAGTGATCGATAGGAAAGGTTGAGACTCGGTCTCATTAATATCAGATCTTACTTCTTGCTACCTCTAAACAAAGATCAGAGGACATCCATTATGTGTCAGAACAGAACCTTTCTTCTCACCAATCAAAACGTGGCTATCAGATTGGGAAAGCAACAGTCAGATTGAGTTTACTCATAATTCAAATTCAGCATTTAAAAAGGGTATTCTGAATGACAAGTTACAGGCTGTATGATTGATTCTGTCAAAATCACCGCTATCGCTCGCTTCAAACAGCAACATAATTGTAATGGAAGACTTACTTGTTGGAAATACTGCACCAAAATATTAGTCATCTTTTAGATATTCCAGAAATTTCAATTTTTCAGTTTTTAAATTCTAAATCAGGATTTTCCATTTTAATAGTTTTCGAAGTCTAGGCAGGAATTGATGTTGCCTGTTTGAAACTTATGCCATAAAGCAAAAGAGAGCTGCTTTCTGATTGGCTGATGTCAACTATAGGATAAATATTGGGTATTACGGGTCAGTCAGTCCTTGAAAAGTTTTGGCCTGTGATTACTAGTTGTAACGGTAGTGAGAAATAAGCCTGGATACTGACTATGAATGTGTCCAGGGTACTTATCCTAACAGAACGTAGTGATATTTCCCTTGATAATAGAGGATGGACCAAAACGTGATCATAACTACTGCACAGTATTATGGATGGTATCAAATATATCAGTCGCAGGAATTCCTGTTAACTGACCATTAGTCAGCTCATACTGCCATTGCAAAGTAATTAATGATGACTTTCAGGATAAAACTACATTTTAACCTAAGTGCCAATATGCCTGGATAATTCTGAATAACTTATTCCTGGTGGGCTTAGATGGATTGGTTTGGTTTGGTTGTTTAACGCCACAGTCAGCTATATTCCAGCTATATGGCGGCGGTCTGTAAATAATCGAGTCTGGACCAGACAATCCAGTGATCAACAGCATGCACATGGATCAATTGGGATACAATGACATGTGAGTGAGCGAGTGAGTGAGTGAGTTTAGTTTAGTTTTACGCCACACTCCGCAATAATGAAGCTATATGGCGGCTGTCTGTAAATAATCGAGTCTGGACCAGACAATCCAGTGATAAAACAGCATGAGCATCGATCAGCGCAATTGGGAACCAATGACATGTGTCAACCAAGTCAGCGAGCCTGACCACCTGATCCCGTTAGTCTCCTTTTACGACCAGCATGGGTTGCTGAAGACCAATTCTACAGCAATCCATGCTTGGGCTTAGAGGACTAAACATCTTGATGCTGTTGATTTATCCACTGAGGCCAGTGTTTTATCTTGTTCGTTTATCTACAGATTCTGTGATACAATTAAACATTACAGTAGTCACCCAAATAAATTGATTTGAAAGGTTCACAGAAGGTCAACTTAAAATATATTCTTAGTCATGTTAAAGTTTTTGAAATGCAAAAAAATACAGTAACAAAAATAATTCCAAGAAAAAACTACAATTCACCTATCTCATCATCCAAAATAAATCCAAATGAATTGTCTGATGTGATGATGATTTACTCAGTTTTCAACCAACAATCATAATGAACTCAACATACATTTCTGCAATACATATCATTTGGTATTTTATTCCTACCATTATCATTATTATTGTCAATGACATAATAATGGGTTTGGTGTTTTTTTCAAATTCTTTATGAAAATTGTGACACTTGCAAAAATGAACAGTCAATTTACCTCAGCCAAGCAATAAAATAACTGATGATAAATACAAATAAGAATTATATAAGTGATAAAAAAATGTCTGTTAATTTTATCAAGCCGTTACAGATGCTGGTTTAACTCAAACATCCTTGGACGTTGAATGATGAAATAAGCAGTCAATACCATCAAAGTGCTCATAATAAAACAAATAGAAGTTGAAAAAAATACAACCCACACCAGTTAAGTGAAAGCCATTTTTTCTATCACAAAATCAAGTCAAACAGTGTCACAGATCACAATGATAAAATATGCCATATTTCCTATAATTAACGCTGGGACTAAAATATGGAATTTTGTCAGCTCTTACTTAAAGGTATACTTTGGTTCAAACCTGTGATGGACACAGATGGCCCCTGTATACAGAGTCCTCCCACAAACCTATTCACGTCCATCTCATGACAAAGTCTTGCATGATGACAAAGAAAAGAATTTCCTGTATCAAAATACATCATTTTAACCTTGGAAAATATTTCAACAGTCAATATCTGTGATGATTTTACATGGCAGCCAGGATAATATCGTGGACATTTTTTATTTCACCAGTTGACGTCTGTGATGATTTTCCATGGCAGCCAAGATAATATCATAGGACATTTCAACTGGAAACCATGGTAACATGCAACCATTACCTCTTCATGCATTTGCCTACAGATGCTGGTTACAGTCACAAAAGCTACATCATCTGGGTATTTCCTGTAATCCAAAAATTGTTTGTAACCAGCCTCAAGTCCTAGCCAAGGCAGTGTGCTGCTTCAAGTCCCATCACAGTATGTCCTGTTAAGTACACAGTTCTGTTATAAGCTGCATATAGTCGAGGGGCAGACCACCAGTCTTGATGTAGCCACCAGGGTCCTCTTCCGAGGCAGTCTGAGCAAGGCCACGAATGGAGCAGGGGAGATAACCCAATAACAACAACAAATTTTGGTGGATGTTCTGCTATACAGAATTCTGAAACACAACAAGAGAATCATAAACATAGGGAAAAGGAGGATTTTGAGATGACTGACTGACTGACTGAGTTTGGTTTTACGCCGCTTTTAGCAATATTCCAGCAATA
>VKKT01003786.1:119532-134550 GCA_008038995.1 Haliotis laevigata | reverse complement strand
TTCCAATCATTGATCACCAGAGGGAGTTGTTTCAACAGGACAATGCCAGGCCCCACACAGCATGTCGTACTAAAGACTTCCTTCAGAACCACAACATCAAAGTGCTCCCCTGGCCCTCAAGATCACCGGACTTCAACCCGATCGAACATCTGTGGGCTGCCCTGGACAGACGGGTGCGACGCCATAACCCTCTGCCCCAGACACTTAAGCAACTCGCACAGGCACTACAGGCAGAGTGGGCTGTGCTTGGGCAACACAAGATTCTGAAACTTATTTGTTCGATGCCGAGGCGATGCCGTGCAGTTCTGGATGCCCACGGTGGTCACCGAGGTATTGACGTCAGCACCACCACACATCTCCATGTGACACTCCAACTGACTTTCCTCGAGTTGGTGCCAAAGATGGATAAGTCTGCATTCCCAGTGTGCAATTTCGCTTTATTTCATTGACTCATAAAGCCTACAACATGTTTCAAAATAAACATAAAAATACAGTTGAAATTCCTATATGCGTTTCTTTTTGTGGGAGAGTATACCTAATCTAGTTTCCACTCAGCTGATGATTAGAGAGAGAGAGTACATAACATTAAAAATTTGTAAATTATTTCCAACATTCAACATATTCATCAACCTTTATTTCACTGTGAATTCTCATGTGTGCCTGCAGACTGTGTAATATTTTTCCCACGTGATTTTTTTCCAATGTCTAAATTTTTCCCACATTCATACCCCTTAATTCCACTGTGAATCCTCATATGTGTTTCCCACATTCATCAGGCTTGATTCCACTGTGAATTATCATGTGATTGTGTAAATGTTTTCCCTCATTCAACACATTCATAAGGCCTGATTCTACCCACATATTACATGATTGTGTGAAATTTTCCCAAAATTCAACACATTCATAAGGTTTGATTCAACTGTGAATTCCCATGTGTGCCTGCAGACTACTGGAACGTGTAAATTTTTTCCCACATTCACCGCATTCATAAGGGATGATTCCTGTGTGAATCCTCATGTGTGTCTGCATATTAACTAATTGTGTAAATGTTTTCTCACATACAATGCACTGATGAGGTTTGATTCCACTGTGAATCGTCATATGTCTTTGTAGATTACTTGGATTTGTAAATTTTTTCGCACATTCAACACATTCATAAGGTTTGGTTCCACTGTGAATCCTCATGTGTGCCTGCATATGACCTGTACGTGCAAATTTTTTCCCGCATTCAACACATTCATGAGGCTTTATTCCATTGTGGATCTTCATGTGTGCCTTAAGAGTATATGATCCTGTAAATTGTTTCCCACATTCAACACATTCATGAGGCTTTATTCCACTGTGAATCTGCATATGTAACTTAAGAGTATATGATCGTGTTAATGTTTTTCCACATTCAACACATTTATAAGGCTTGATTCCACTGTGAATCCTCATGTGTGTCTTTAGACTACTTGAATGTGTAAATGTTTTCTCACACACAATGCACTGATGAGATTTGAATCCACTGTGAATCTTCATTTGTTTCTGATAGCGTAAATTTTTTCCCACATTCACCACAATCATGTCTTGATTCCACTGTAAATCTTCATGTGTTTCTGCATACTATCTGGTCCTGTAAAGTTTTCCCACAGTCAACACATTCATATGACTTCATTCTACTGTGAATCTTCATGTGTTTCTGAAGATAAGCTGATCGTGTAAATGCTTTCCCACATTCACAGCGCTTTATTCTACTGTGAATGTTCATGTGTGTTTGGAGATTAGCTGATTGTGTGAATGTTTTCCAACATTCAGCACACGCAGGTCTTGATTCCACTGTGACAGAGCACGCATCTTTTCATTTCACCTGATTTAGAAAATGTTTCAAGGCTTTCACAACATGTATGAGACTGTTTTGCTGTTTTTTAATGATTCTCAAAAACATTTGGAAACTATTTCCAGGATTCCAATAACAGGTTCTTTCATAAGATCACCAGTTTCCAGGGTTCAATAACAGGTTCTTTCTAAAGATCACCCATTTTGGTGTTAATAAATATATTTCTAGAGGTTACCAGCAAATCCCTTTAACAGATTTCATTTGCTTCAGTGACAGAGAAAGGATTCTGTGGATTGCTGTCATCTTCCATTATTAACCTGTCGATGTTATGTTCACTGTAAACATAAGAAACGTTGTCACTCTCTTATAACAACTATACTACACATCCCTTGTTAAGGATCACAAAATATTGTAACTTTACTTAAACGTAGATTCAGAATTTGAAATTGTATCCATTTAAAACTGGATAAATAATGATATGGTAACACATCTTTAGGAGAACAGCCACTATAAGCTAACCGTATGCACTTGAAACATGGTTTTCATGGCACTAATCTACCATTTTGCAAATCAGAACACGGGTCATTGACAAGTACACAACACCTGTCAATAGCAGGTATGGGATCCACAAGATGCAGTGACATATTCAAAACTTGGATCCATGCTAACAATAGGCTTAGATATTTGAACCAAATTTGACCCCCACATCATACCTTTCTGTTGAATCAATGACTTGAGTGTGAATAGTATAGGTTTGGGTCAACTTCCATCAATTACCTCTGGATGTTATGGTGTTTACTGAAAATATAAGAAACGTTGTCACTCTCTTATAACAACTAGGTTAGGGATCATACACAATATGACGGTGTGACACATTGCATGATAACAAACCTGATATTTTAAAATTGTTTTCCCACACACAGCACATTTGAGATATTTTCAATATTCAGCATGGAAAATGCCAATGAAGGGATATATAATTCTTCTCTATTGTCCCACAATGAGTTGTATTCAGCTGTTCAATATCCAAACTTTTACTGACGTTACATATTTACAGACTCTCTATCAAAACAAAACAAAAAACAAATAGATGTCTTGCAAACCAGTGTACGCCACTGTGTAAAATTGTTTGAAAGCAATGAATATATTTGATTATTATTCCATTCAACCAAATATTGTCATCAGCATACCCATAGTGTAAAACACTGCATTGAAAGAATTCAAATATGTCTTCATATGATCATAATTACACCGATCTTTCATAAATTTAATTACATAATAATAATGCATAATAATATCATTTAGATGGCAGATATCATAAGGAGTGACACATCCTGTCATTAAACAGTTGGGGCACCTTTAGATCCAGCAACAGAACCTTTCGTGGGGAGACCAGTTTTAATCATATTTTTGGGGTTAAGATCGGAAAAAATAATACACAACTGGCGATGATGATTTTTATGGGGAAGCATGTACAATGTGTATGATGCCCCCTAAAATCTATGCGAAAGGTAGGTGACTTTCTTGCATGTCATGTAAAACAATTGCTCAGCCTTCTGTTGGGCTCCACTCCATCCATTCACTCACTCTACTGTGCTCTAATCCCCTCAACTCTTTCTGCTCACCTTCAATGACTCACTTGCTCTTCTGTGCTCCACTCCATCCACTCCCTTGCTCTGCTCGGTTCCCCTTCACTTATTCACTCTGTGGTGCTCCGCTCCATCCACTCATTTGCTCTCCTATCAATCCACTCACTTGCTCTGTGCTCCTACGCTCTGCTCCCCTCCACTCAATCACTCTGCTCCGCTCCCCTCAACTCACTCTCATTTCTCTGCTCCGTTCCATCCACTCACTCTCTCTTCTCTGCTCCGCTCCCTCCCCACACTTACTCGCTATGCTGTGCACATCTCCATCCACTCACTTGCTCTCCTGTGTTCCCCTTATCTCACTCTGCTGTGATCCCCTGCACTCCACTCACTCACTCTGCAGTGGTCCGCTCTGTACTCTAATTCTACTGTGCTCTGCTCATTTCCACTCACTCACTCTCTGTAGTCCACTCAACTCAAATCACTCACTTTGCTTTGCTCCGCTCTCCTCTACTCACTCGCTCTGCTGTGCTCTGCTCCATCCACTCACTCGCCTTTTTGTGCTCTGCTGTGTCCACTCACTCGGATGCTCCACTCACCTCAACTCACGCGCTCTCCTGTGCTCCACTCCCCTTAACTCACTCTGCTGCATTCCATTCCCCTCATATCACTTGCTCAGCTCCACTCACTCGCCTTGCTGTGCTCCACTCCCCTCAACTCTCTCGCTCTCCTGTGCTCCGCTCCTTTCCATCTCCTGTGATGCACTCACCCACTCACTCTGTTGTGCTCCGCTCCACTATCTCACACTCCTGTACTCCACTGCTTCACTCACTTGCACTTCTGTGCTCCGCTCCATCCACTCACTCGCTCTGCTTTGCTCCGCTCAACTCACTCATTCTCCTGTGCTCAGCTCATCCGCTCATTCTCCTGTGCTCCACTCAGCTTCACTCACTCGCTCTGCTGTGCTCCGCTTCCCCCACTCACTTGCTCTGATGTGCTCCGCTCCATCCACACACTCACTCTGCTGTGCTCCGCTCGCCTCAACTCACTCGCTCTGCTGTGCTCCGCTCCCCTCAACTCTCTCTGCTCTTCTGTACTCTTCTCCATCCACTCAATTGCTCGGTTGTGCTCTGTTCCCCTCTGCACACTCCCTCTGCTCTGCTCCTCTAAATTCACTCTTTCATCTGTGCCCCGGTCGCTCCACTCACCCCGCTGTGCTCCCCTCCTTTCCATTCATCCACTGACTTGCTCTGTGGTGCTCCACTTCCGTCAACTCACTACCTCCGCTGTGCTCCGCTCCTCTCACCTCACTCACTCTGCTGTGCTCCACTCCCCTGAATTCACTACCTCTCTTGTGCTCCGCTCCACTAACTCACCCTCCTGTGCTCCACTCACTTGCACTTCTGTGCTCCGCTTCATCCACTCACTCCGTTCCCCTCTACTCACTGGCTCTGCTCTGCTCCCCTCAACTGACTCACTCACTCTGCTGTGCACTGCATCCATCCACTCTCTCGCTCTCGTGTGCTCTGTTCCCATCTACTCACTCGCTCTCCTGTGCTCCGCTAAAC
The DNA here is from genome assembly GCA_008038995.1 of Haliotis laevigata. NCBI lineage: Eukaryota > Metazoa > Mollusca > Gastropoda > Lepetellida > Haliotidae > Haliotis > Haliotis laevigata. Next base: position 129,577 of record VKKT01003786.1, on the reverse strand, counting down.
TCCACCTCCTGTGCTACACTCCCCTGAGCGCACTAATTCTGCTGTGCTCCACTGCACCCCGATTCACTTGCTCTGCGCTGCCCCATCCGCTCACTCAGTCTGTTGTGCTCCTAAAATTCACTCTGCCATACTCCGCTCCCCTTCCAACACACGCTCTGCTGTGCTCCGCACAACTCAACTCACTCGCTCTCCTGAGCTCCCCTCCAATCCTCTGCTCCACTCACTTGCTCTGCTCCCTCCACTCGCTTGCTCTGTTGTGCTCATCTCTGCTCCATTCACTTGCTCTACTCATCTCCCCTCCAATCCTCCCTCCACTCGCTTGCTCTGTTGTGCTCATCTCCGCTCCATTCACTCGCTCTACTCATCTCCCCTCCAATCCTCCCTCCACTCACTTGCTCTGTTGTGCTCATCTCTGCTCCATTCACTCGCTTTACTCATCTCCCCTCCAATCCTCCCTCCACTCGCTTGCTCTGTTGTGCTCATCTCTGCTCCATTCACTCGCTCTACTCATCTCCCCTCCAATCCTCCCTCCACTCACTTGCTCTGTTGTGCTCATCTCCGCTCCATTCACTCGCTCTACTCATCTCCCCTCCAATCCTCCCTCCACTCACTTGCTCTGTTGTGCTCACCTCTGCTCCATTCACTCGCTTTACTCATCTCCCCTCCAATCTTCCCTCCACTCACTTGCTCTGTTGTGCTCATCTCCGCTCCATTCACTCGCTCTACTCATCTCCCCTCCAATCCTCCCTCCTCTCGCTTGCTCTGTTGTGCTCATCTCTGCTCCATTCACTCGCTCTACTATGCTCCCCTCCACTAACTTGCTCTCCTTTGCTACCATCCCTTCTACTAACTCATTCTGCTGTGCTCGGCTCCCATCCACTCCCCCCGTCTAACGTGCTCCACTTAACTCCGTCTACTGTGCTCTGCTAAACTCCGACCTCTGTGCACCACTCACTCATTCTGCTGTGATCTGCTGGCGACCCCATCACCTTCCCCCTCCCACCACACACACGCACTTGCTCTACTGTGCTCTGCTCCATCCACTCACTCAATCCATTGTGCTCTGCTCCCATCAACTGACTCGCTCTGTTCAGCTCCCCTATAATCACTTGCTCTACTGTGCTCTGCTCCATCCACTCACTCAATCCGTTGTGCTCTGCTCCCATCAACTGACTCGCTCTGTACAGCTTCCCTATAATCACTTGCTCTTCTGTGCTCCCCGCCACTCCAATTGCTCACTTTGCTGTAATCCTCCACACTCAACTCACACACTCACTCTCCTGTGCTCCACTCCATCCACTCACTCGCTCTGCTGTGCTCTGCTCCCCTCCACCCACTCGCTTTGCTCCCCACAACTCCACTCACAGTACAGTGTACACCCCCAGCCCCAGTTGTGCTTTGCTTCTATCCATTCACTCGCTCGTGTGCTCCATTGCCCCCCACTCGCTCTGCTGTGCTAGTCCCCTCCCCCGACCCCACGTCACTCACTCTACTGTGTTCCGCTCCATCCACTCACTCAGTCTGTTGTGCTCCACTCCCCTCAACTCTTCTGTGCTCCCCTCCACTCCAATCACTTGCTCTACTGTAATCCGCACCCCTGAACACATTCTTCTGTGCTGTGTTCCGCTCCATCCACCCACTCATGCTCCTGTGTTCCTCTCCATCCACTCACTTGCTCTGCTCCTGTCCACTCATGTGTTTCGCTCCCATCCACTCACTCACTCTTGTGTGCTCTGTTCCCATCTAATCACTCCACCTCCTGTGCTCCACTCCCCTTAACTCACTTGCCCTGCTGTGGTCCGCTCCATTCTGCTCACTTACTTTGCTACCTTCCACTAAATACCATTCCTCTACGATTCACTAGACTCACATTACTCCCTCCGCTCCACTGAAGTCTGATCCTCTCCACTCACTTTGCTTCATCCACTAACTTCGCTCCTCTCTCACTGCTTCCCCAAACTCACTCACTCAACTGTGCTCTGCCCCATCCACTCACTCTGGTGTGCTCCCCTCAACTCACTCATTCTGCTGTGGTCAGCTCCACTCCATTCCCTCACTCTGCTGTGCTCTGCTCCCCTCAACTGCTCTGTTATGCTCATCACTCGCTCTACTCTGCTCCCCTCCACTCACTCACCTGCTGTGCTCCCCTTTACTCCACTCACTTGATCTGCTGTGCTCTGCTACCCTCAACTCACTCACCCTGCTGTGCTCTGCTCCATCCACTCACTCCCTCTCCTGTGCTCCGTTCTCTTCCAACTCACTCGCTCTGCTGTGATCTGTTCCATTCCGCTCAGTTACTTTGCTCGCTTCCCCTTAATACCATTCCTCTACGATTCACGCGACTCCGCCCCACATTACTGCCTCCGCTCCACTAAATACTGATCCACTCCACTCACTTTGCTTCACCCACTTACTTCGCTCCTGTCCCTCTGCTCTACTCCATCTGCTCCACTTCTCTCCACTAACTTCGCTCCACTATTTTTCACTCACTTGGCTGCCCACACTCACTTAGCTCCTCTCCTTCTGCTCTACTCCCTCTGTTTCACTCATTTTCACTCACTTCGGTCCTCTCCACTCCTCCCGCTCTACTCTCAATCCATTTCACTCCACTCCCCCACTTCACTCATTCACTTGTTTCTCTCCATTAAACCCTGCACTCACCACACCTCTCCATTCTTTCTTCTCCAGTCAGCTATAATCCTCTCACACCACCAACTCTGCTCCCCTCCACTCATTCCGCTCCAGACACCCACCTCTCTGTGTTGCTTCACTCGTTCTTCTTCAGTCAGCTATAATCCTCCCACACCACCAACTCTGCTCCCCTACACTTTCTTCTCATATGGTAGGGTAAAAAAGGGGTGGATGGATTGTGTGATCGTTGTGGGATCTGCCTTCTTTAACCGTAGCCGTAATATTGAGTGATGACTTTATGGATGGGATCTGTCATAAATTCCTCGAAGTAGGCTAAGGAGTAGGTCATTAACGGGGCGGCGCGTTCCCTGGTCTCCAGGCTATAATCGACTAAAGTATCCATGAGACGTTGTAACCGTTCGGTACCCACGTGAACTGAACTATCGTACAGGGTGGTGAATTTCCCTCAACTTATTACTCGACGTAGGGCGGAGTAAATATTATGCCCATTGACGTCCACCCCGATGCGCCTGAAGAACCGTTTTTCGATTTTTAGGTCTTCATCCCATGTATTCCCCAATGGGTGTACCAGTGCATTCGTCCTTCATTTTTCCCAGGATCTTGTTATTGGTCGCATTGTGTAAAGCAGTGTTTTGCCATGTCCTCGTACACATCCTCGGCTCCAATTTTTAAGAGCAACGAGTCGGTGTCGGTATACAACAACTGGCATCCACTAAAATACTGCGTTTTGAGCTTGATGTAGTAGAAATCATACATCAAATGCTTAAATACATCAAAGGCCACGAAGACCGGTTGATTTAATTTGATGTGACTTTTGTTCATGTGCAGCGCTGCCAAATCGTCGTGGAACACTTTGCTTCAGTTAAAGGCTGGGCTGACTATTAGTTCTCTCATTTTTTCCTCTTTGTTGGATCAGTTTTACTGTTATCTGTTTTCTTAAATTCTCAATCGTTTTGCCAAACACTGAATTGTTTATTAATATATATAGATTTTTCTTGAAATCACTGGTGGCTTGTTTTCGCAGCTCGGTGTTTAACCGAATGTACAGTTCCATCCATGGACTTTGATTGAACTTTAGCACTTGCTGTATTTTTTTTAGCTTCATCCCCAAAGACAGATATAGCTGCAGATTTCGATAATGCACAACGTACTTGGTCTTATCCATCAAATTGGGTACGCGTTTATCTACCTGAGCTGGTTCAGTTGGCCCTAACATTTCTCGCTGATAGCCCAACATCCATTCTCGATCGACCGTTAGCTGTTCGGGGGCCAGCGGGTAACTGTTGTGGTCGGGCGTCAATTTCTGCGGGATATTCCAAATCCACTTCGAATATGTATCCCAACTTGAAATTTTCGGGGATAGCCATGATGTTATGTTTAAAATGTTTGCTATTAACCCACTCGAACGCACACACACACACACATACACACACCACCACCCCCCGACCCTGTGGGTAGATATTGACTCATGGCCCAGCCGTACAGGTTGTTCCCATCGAGATAGAGGAGATGGTTTGCGGGTTTACTCGAAACGTAGCCTTTTATGTATTTATTATTGGCTTTGGCATAGCGCTTGGAGACCATCGTAAACCCCGTAAATCTGTTAACATTTGCAACGTCAGTCGGTTTTTTTTAACAAGACATCCCATGACAGACCAGGACTGGTGTAATATGAGGCTGGATCGACATTGTACTGTTTCAGACATGTTTTTCTGAATACCTCGAACACGTTGGTGAGCAGGACCAGATCCGTTCTTAAATACAGGTCATGATAATCACCTAAATTCTGACAGCTTAGTTTTTCAGACATGCGAAGGATGTAGGCGTAATCGTCCTCAGTGATATTGGATTCGGTTAAGCCGCTATGAAAGCGGTCGATGGGAGGCAATCGGGTCTCCTCAAACTTAGACCAATCGTCCATGTACTCGTAGGGGCACACACTCTTCCTCAACAGCAAAGACCGAGTCTTTGGTTTCACTGGCCTTGACCAAAATTGTGAGATACGATAGGAGAAACTGTATGCTATCGATGAATTTCGACCCGTTTAACGAGAAGGGGATATATTTTTCGATGTTGTAGATATTGCCAGCAATTTTCAAGATGGCCTGCATAATAAGGTTGGCATCATAACCTCTTAAAACTCAATGGGGATGGTTGTCTTCAGGGATCGATTTTGAGCTTTAGGTTGCACACGATGTGAGCGATGATCTCTCTCGGAATCACCGTTCAGAGGCTGGTTGGCAATGTGTCGAGATTTTGTGCCTGATTTTCTCATCCTCCGTCATACGTATAGGTATTATGTTGGATAAAATATCCCTTATTTTTTTCTCTTCGTGTTGTAAGGCTGTAAGAAGTTTTTGGACTGCGTCGGACCGAGGTAGACGACGGGAGTGGATGTTTGTCCATCGCATCAAACGATCACGTATCCAAACCCGCAAGTTTCTTGTTCCTGTGTTTGGTACGTAAAACCTTTTTCCGAGGACGGAGCGACGTGATCGATCTGTTTGATAAAGGCTTCAAAGTCGGCGAAGATGACGTAAGGCATGGGCATTTTTTTTTTTATAATGATTAAATTGGACATTATTTTTCTTTTCGTCAGGCATGTCGATCCTAATAGCCGTCTGCCCTCAACCTCAACAGCCTTCCTTAAGCACTTCCAGCAGGTCTAGTCTACTGTACCCGTGCAACACCATTCGCAGAAATGTTTCTTATCCTTGTGGTTGGATTAATCGTGCAACAGTCAGCTCAGACTTTTCACCCACATGTAGTAACACTTGCCCTCTTTTTCGACCAAGAATAAATTGATCCTGGGTACATTTTCCAGAGCAGAGCTTATTCCGTGTACGATCGTACCCTTGTCATGTCCAAAGAAGTTGATATGCCTAAATGGTTTTGTTTTTCAACCCATCATAATTTGAGAGATGGGCATCGGTGCATATATACCATCAAAGCAGATAAGCAGTTATTGTTGTTGCTTTTAACGTTAACGATGGCTTTTTTGTTCTTGTAATACAAAGGCAAGCCAAGGTACGATCCGCCTTTGAATGGCCTGTATTGTGGTATATCCACATAGATGGTATCAATACGATCCACTGTCCATCCAGAGCCCACGTTGGTATATTTTTCCTACGATTCTTGTATTTTTTTGTACCTTGTAACGAGGTATCAATGGTCGTAGGGATTGAGTCGGATTGGATGATGACTTCTTGTTTACCCCTGAGATAAGGTTCGATGGGTACTACCATCCTTCTGTGGTTTGCTGAGCAACATTTTGATGGTGAGCTGATATTTGATACTTTTGAAATCACCCAAATCCTCGTTGATCTGGCTAGAGATCAGGGCCTAGATTTTTGAAGCTCTCTTAGCGCTAAGATAGTCGTAAGTGCCATACATTAACATTAACTTACGACTATCTTAGCGCTAAGAGAGCTTCGAAAATCTAGGCCATGGGGTTTAACTGAATAGCCATCCGCCAGCCTCGTAGATACTTACCCACGGCATGGTCTGCCTGCACGAATCTCAACTGGACCGGCTCGGTGTCTTCCAGCAAGTTGAGCAGTTGGGCTTTCTTCATGCGAGAATAACCCTTAAACCCACCTTCTTTAGCTCGAACTTTGAGTTCTTTAAAGAAGGGTCTTGTCATATTTCATGTCGAGCAAGGTTAGTAGTTGGACTTTCCTCATGTGAGAATAACCCTTCAACCCAAGTTCTTTGGCTTAAACTTTGAGTTCACTGATGGTAGTGATGATTGCCATATCCACATGCAAAGTCAAATGTCTAATTGATTTGCTTTTTTGCAAAATTTTATTATTTTTAAGAATCTTTTATTCTAAGTAGTCAGTTACATTCGTTGAACTAATCTCTTTTTCTTCTCATAAATAAGTTGGTTTTGGACCACGTCTGCTCCATGGGGTTTGCACAAACCATAATGACATTTCACTCCAGTACCGCATACCAAGCATGTGACATTCACGAAACCTTTTTCGGATAGACATCATGTGTATGCCACAGTACTCCTTGGTCATGCATTTCTTACTGCAAGTGTCGGCTTTTCCCAGAAGCACATATTTACAATGACACAGAGCGGGTCTCATCTTCGCTATATGCACTTAGATATACGTTAGTCTAATTGATGAACGATCAACACGGTCGCAGCTAAACCAAGCGCAACGAAGATCAGCTTTCTGTTCCGGGGAATGCGTGTAATACTGAGATAGGGTGGTTTCCTCACCGAATCGGGCTTCGTATCTCTTGTACCGTTTATTGATGTCTCCATCGGACATTTTATAAATCTTATCGGTTGTGATGTTTTCACCCAAGTATTGTTTCCCCTCCCCACCTACGATGAGGGCCACGAGTCTTTCTTGCTCATCCCCGATGCGTGAAGATGCACCTTCACCCTCCTTCTCCTCCTCGGATATCGTTTGTTCGAGCATGTCATCCAACTCCATCTGATAATACATCAATCAGGTTTTAAATCTAATATAATGAACTCCGGCATATCCCAAACAGAACGAGATGAATTGCAGGTAAAACAACACGAGAATTTCATGGTGTTTTTTATATATATTAAGGCTATACATTTAATTTGCTAAGGTTTGCAAAGCAGTTTGCTAAGTTTTGCTAAGCAGTTTGCTAAGTTTTGCTAAGCTAGCACACCGCATAAGCCACGAGTTTGACGTGTTCTCGCTCGGGTTTGGTGGGAATCATGTCTTTTCCCTTAAACATTCCTTGAACGAAGTTTGAAGTTGAGCGGAATGCAAAATTGGTTCCCGAATGCCTCAGCTATAGCCTTATGCTTTTTCACTATGGTGGCGAGATCAGCTTGTTCAAAAGTATACCCAACGCGCAACCGAGTCAGGGGACAATTGTGAGGACAAACCCTCTGCTATTTCATGTTTTCCCATTTGCTCGCAGTTCTCCAGAGATCCGTGTAACTGAAAAACACATTGCTGTTATTGATGCTGATTTTAATTGTCGTTTTTTTTCACGATGGCGAGACCCAGGTTCGCCATGATTTCTCTTTTGTGATTATCTGATTCCAAACTGATCTGAAAAGTCAGGCGAGCCATCCCAGGTACGATGACGTTGTTCTCATCCAGGTTGGGAAATTGCAGCAACAGTCTTTGGTTTTCATCGATCAGACTGTTGGTGATGGTTACGGACTGACACACGGCTTTAAACCCCAAGGGTTCCCTCAATCTTCGGAAAGGATCTAGTTTTCATCTGTATGCCATCGACATCGTTTATATTGAGAGTATGGTTGAAGGTGGTGAAGATATTCCCATGGACAATTTGGGGGATAACAGAACCCCATTGCTCGATGACGACGACGCGAGTGAAAACATATGCGATACCCTAACACATACGGCCATGGACGATTATCATGATGCTCCAGGGAAAAGGAAAATATCACCTGTCTCTATCAGGATTATTTTAAGTTCGAAATCGATCATGGAGGGATGCTACGGCTGAATGGGGCTCTGGACGTCGATCTCGTTATTGGTAGTACACATGAAACGAGAACACGGACTGACTCAGATAAACCATGCTCGGAAATATATAAACCATCCTTTGCATCCACGACAATCTTCATGTGCGTGAGATCGGTTGCACTTATATTATCACTTTTAGGATAAATCACTCCCGGTGTTTACTTGGGTGCAGACATATTGAATGTATATTATAGTGTCTTGTATATGTGTAACATGTTCATTACGCTCCCGGGAATCACAAGCGGTGGGCCCATTCAACTGCTATACGCGATTGATAACACATTGGGACGACTTGAAGTCGCTCTCTGCAATCTTGTGTATTACCTGCGTTAGTCGAATATCAGCTAACATAAACGGAACAACAGGCTGTTCATTGATGGCAAACGTCACATTTGTATGTTGAACAATGAAATTTTCAAACCCATTTGAGCCCATCTCAAACTCAATGAATCGAATGGCATGCTGACGTTAATGGCGGGGGAAAAACCCTTTCGACTCGGTAGGCCCTTGATGAGAACCCTCGGGTTGTTGCGGAATGAAATACGACCTTGAGACCCCGGCACGGGTTCGAAATTTCTGAACCTCGAGGTCTATCACGAACTGTTCATTCATCTTTATCGGGTGAGCATGACCCATAATATTCAAGGTGAACGCCCTACCATCGCGATCTCCGATCTGAACAGTGAACAGAAGTGACATAGGACATTTAGACAATGTCATAACCGGAAGCCTCTTAAAAAACATGCAGTACAATTTCGTCCTCAATGACAATAATAAATGGGTGATGGTCCCGGCATTTGATGGCAATCTAGGTGATTTAGACAATGTCGATATCCCAGGCCTTTCATGAAACATGTTGTACCAGTTCATCCTGACCGATGATAACCAGTGGAGGTTGTTCTCCTCCCAAATTGACTGGCTACTCAATAGCAGCCTCGTTTCACCTTACGTCTTTGCGGAGGAGAAGGATCATTATTTAACGAAGTTCTCAATAAGGGGATTCTAATCGCAGCTTCTGTCCATTCGCAAGGAAGGTGTGAAGCTCATCCCTAGGAAAGTGGGTCATTTGCTAGCAGGTAAGGATAGCCAAAATACGAGTTTACAGTTGGTGCTTGAATTCGAAGACGTGGCAAATGTCTTACAAGGGATTCCACCCAATTAAACGCTTTATATTTAAGTCTTTCTTGGGGAGGCCTCCCCCGACCAAGATGTTGACCTGTTACGGGGAGTCAAAGTCCACTGGCCTCGAAAACATCAAAATCATGTTGGCACGATTTATACACAGAAAGACGTCAATGCTAACGCAAGTCTCGACGGGGTGACGATTAATTTGTAGAAATAAAATGTGCTCACAAAATCTTTTTACCTCCAAAAGTCCATCTCATCAGCTTAAATTTTACATATGAGAAATTGTCGGAAAACCCGTTAAAGTCTCTTCCAAAATACGAGTATAGCCATGGGTGACGTTTCAAACCTGAGTTCACAGGCCACCATTGTGTTCTCCGATCTTGGGGACACGAGAGGATTTGATCAATCCTGTATGGAAAATGCCTCATACATATTGCACCCACAAAACAACATGTACCAACGACGAGTAGTGATCATCAAATCTCAACTGAACTGGATCATCAATATTATCCTTACCTACCCCTATCATGGATGATGATGATAATCTAATCGAATAAAAAAAATAATGGACTTGAACTGGCGAGTCATATTCTGGTGGGAAAAAAGGGGAAGAACACAACATTCGACCATTAGTGGAAACGTCCTTGTCCCTGTTCCCGTGCTGTGCTGTGCATGCCTTCCTGCCTTAGCCATGCTCACTTGGCCGTGACAGCACGTGGCATGCGCTGTCCTCACCCACGTGATCACCTTCCATACTCATTCTCGATCTT
>VKKT01003785.1:31978-45385 GCA_008038995.1 Haliotis laevigata | reverse complement strand
TATATGCACGTGTTGGTTGTGGTGGCATTTCTTGCATTAAAGACATGTTTTAAATAAATTGCAATAGATTTAATAATATCAATATTTTTAGAATTTAACAGACTGGACAATGTTTGTTCATCTCTTACAGGTGTTTGTACAAATGATCAATACTTACTTCTTAAATCTAAATATTTGGTACACACAAATAATACATGAAATTCACTTTCAATATTACCTGTATTACAATTTTTACAGATGGAWTCATTTACATCACTGAAAGCTCTATTGGGTTTGCGTAAATAGTGAATTCTATTCACAGATAGCTTCAGACATTCACGAATCTACAGGAACCACGTGAAATGAGATGTATATACAAGTATCTGTGTAAAGATATCCGTGACAATCAAATGACAGTCAATTACCTATCGATTCCAGACATTGCAGATACGCAAATGACAGCCGTTCGTGACGACAGAGAGCCAGCCCATTATATTGTCATAGACACAGCAAAACGTTGCATAAGTCATGCCTAAATCGGGGTTGACCTGAACGGATGCAGGTTCAACGCTGTCAACAAACTGTGATTGAGATTACACTAAAGATTTACCCAGTGTCATCGATCATTTCAGATGGAGGTCATTTCCTACCAGCTGGAATATACCCGATAGGCTTGCCTTTGTATGCTCATTGTAGTTAACTTTTAACCGTCCTTATGCCATAACGACTGATACATAATGACGTCCGCTGTAAACGTTTTGTTTGTTTAGTTGTTTTTACGTAATGTTCCAGCTATATGACAGTGGTATGTAAATAATCGAGTTTGGACCAGACAATCCAGTGATCAACAGCATCAGCGTTGATCTACGCGAATAGGATACGATGACATGTGAGGGAGCCTGACCACCTGATCACCGTTAGTCGCCTCTCACTACAAGCATGGGTTGCTGAAAAAAACACAGTTCTAAGCCAGACCTGCACGAGTCGCTGGACAACTGATACATTGATAGCAGCATGGATAGGTGGTTAAGTAAGTAAAACGTATGTTTGACAAGAGTATCCAGATAACGATAAAGCTGTCATATAACAAGCTATAAATTACTACCTGGCGAGTGGATGTACATTTCCTACACATTCACCTGTCTAATGTCTAGGGAATTCATGCCTTTGTTTGAGTAGTTTTATCATAAAATATCAGTTATATGTGTACATTGGCTGCGGCTAGCTAGGAGTTTTAAACTAATGTGTAAATTGCGTCCCATGAATGCATTTTCTGCAGACAGTAACTGAGCAGCTGTCGGTGATGACAGACGTGGTTCAAAGTGTAAGTACTGTACTTAAGTCAGCGTGCTCCTGCAGTCTCTCATCGCTCTTGTTTAAACAACTCTACAGCTGTGATGCATGTGTGCTTTCCTTTGACAGACTGACTGACTGAGTCTGGTTTTACGCCGCTTTTAGCAATATTCCAGCAACATCACGGCGAGGGACACCAGAAATGGGCTTCACACATTGTACCCATGTGGGGGCTTTCCTTTGAAGCTACACAAAGGCATAGCTGCCGATGTGCTCTTTATAAACTGAACAATGACAGTGTTAAACATATCTCTTGTCTCGCTTGCATGGGCGTTTGCCTGGATACTTCGTCCTACAATGGTCATGCATCTGTTTTAATGTACAGGCTTCATGTATGTATTTATGTCATGAGCGCGAATATGACAAAGAACGATGGATGGAGAATTTTACTCTTCTCCTTTAACAATAAAGAGCTACGTTTTGGTGTTAAGTGCTCGATAGGCTTGTTAGACGCCATCACAAAACATTGCTACAAATTATAACCTCCAAGTTGGTCATCCGTATATGACGACATGACAGGCAGTTGTGAAACCCTTAACCCTATTGAGGGCCACGATATGGGTGTGTTCAGTGTATCTGTGACGTACTTAAGGTCGAAAAGTGTACACATTTACTGGCTGTAGGGACATGGTGAAGTGCAGTCGGTACAAATCGATTGTGATTGAACATCATGATTAGTCATCAATGGGAACATCACCACCATCGACAATTAGGTCAAGCTCCAGGGCTACGGTTCCCGATTCATGGCACACACTTTCAAGGCCAAATATTTATACCGTGAGGATTTTCAAAGACTCAGAGGACTTGCTTCAATTTTTATGTAATCTAAAAAACGTTCTTAGTTCAATTATTTTCAGCTTTGCAACCACTTTCCCACACGGCAGGATTTGGGGAAACACCATTCCATAATACATGGGGAATTCGTACGGGACGTGTTGGCCGCGGGGATCATTCCTTTTCTCTCTTCTCGGGTCCCAATCAGTCTGTCGTCGCTGGGTTGCTGTGAGGAGGTCCTGCATCTTTCCCTTGTGACATTGTACTTTCTCCCGGGTTAAATGACCAATGTCTTGAAAAACAAAGTGATGTTCTGTATCACAAAATAGCACACAATGATAACATTTGGTTTTCATACAACTGTAATTATATATAATTCTGTTTTTGCTTTCTTGCAGTAGTCTTCTCGAAGAAGTTTACTGAAGTCCATAGCAAGGGACACGAACATGTTCATGCATCATTGAAAACAAAACGAAGCTTCCAGTACGCCTACTCCTTTGGAGCAAAAAAACCCCCCTAGTTCACAAAGTTTTCATTTTAAAGTTGAATGGAATGGATTGTATGAAGTACATTTAAATTATTCTTTTCCGACAACCCATCTCCAAATACCTCCAGAATTGACTGATGTGGAAAAGTTTGAATATTAATATTGATCAGATGAAAAATATGCCATAACACTGAAAACGGATATCCGTATCACCACCATCGAAAAAGCATGACTAGTTTGTTTTGTTTTATTTTCAGCTATCAAACATAGATTTATATTTACGTGTACTTTCCTTCGCCCGACAGTGTATCACGGTTTACTAGCAGGCCTTTTCATCGTTGAGGTAGAAATTGAAACATGTGCCCCAGGATCAATAAGTCTGTTTCTTTTCTAGAAAAGAAGATGACCGACGATAACTAGCAGGCGTGTACGTAAGACCTTTTCATCTTTGAGGCAAAAATGAGACATGTGCCCCAGGATCAGTAAGTCTGTTCTGTTTGCGTGTTTCCTTTCTGGAAAAGAACATGACCGACGATAACTTAATTGTCTGAACGCAGACCTTGATCCTAACACTAAACACAGACATAAACCTAACATATTAATACATATGAATGCACAGTGCCATTTATAAAGTGGTCAATTGTAATATTTGTTATATTTAGGCTTACACTTTCTCACTAAAGTACCTGTCATATAGCTGGAATATTGCTGAGTGAGGCCTAAAACTCTACTCAACTCAATAGTATTTTTCTTGGGTCGATTCCCATCTGGGATTCGAGCCAACGCCCTCAGAGTCAGGCACCTTATCGCCTACACTACCAGTTGCCCGACTTCTATATTTGTGGAAGCCCTGTGGCTGAGCGGGTTAGATGGCTGACTTTGTGTGCTGGCAATTAACTCAACCCAACAAAAGTACTAGAATCTGTACTTTACTGAGAAAGTATAATCCTAGATATACCATATGTTAAAACATAGTTTGTGACCATTTGAGTTAATAAACGTAGATTATCAAATACTTTTACCTTTGTCATTAAACCTAAGTTGGGTCAGGACACCAAGAAATGATGTTGTGTCCTACTAGTTGTGTAGACGGATATAACAGCATTGCTGACTTTTGACGTGACATCAGAGACCGGTAAACATCCTGTGCTGCAGTAACGAGCACTTACACCTTTGGTCACATAGAAAAGAAAACCTTGATAAGTGTTATTTCCAGAACGCGTGTCGTGTAAAGGACAAAGAAAACTGGTTTTGAATCAATTCTGGGGCAGCTAATGACATCTCAGTACCTTCCCGATTACTCCTAAAAACCTGGCCGATTACAAGAAAGTATTGGTTCATTATCATATAAAATCTCGATCAATCCTACTCATTTGTGGGGATAAGATCTTACACAGACATCACATAGATGTTTTTTTGACACCTTTGAAAACTTCTTTACCTTTGTCTGTAAATTTAAAGAACAATGAAACTATTAATGACAGGGATTGGAAACTAACGGAACTGAGTTCATGGTTTTTGGAATTCGGTGTGTCCTTTTCACCACATCGTAATGCACATTTGGATCTCAATTCGATGTGAAGTGCTTAGCCGTGTGAAGATACTTTTTATGTTGTAGTTTTACTTCAGAAAAAAAAAGCTCACGTCCGTTTTATGCCTAATGGAATCTGTTTTGTCATATAATCGATACTGATTATTCTCTAGCGTTGTGTTTTATATTTCGTCATAATGCTAATTAAACCTACAAAAAGATATAAACCTGTTTGCGTTATCCAAGTTGAAACACCGCACTGTCCACAACTGCGGTATTGGTGATAAACCCAAGAAATGCACTAGTCACTGTTAATATCTACTTGTTTTTCTGTGGTTTCTTGTTACATGTGAAATGAAACACAAACATCACTACAAAAATTTCGTCGTTACTTTTCAAATTGAGTTTAAATTGCAAACACTAATGTAGTTGCAAAAGCATGTCAGTTTAGAAATCACTTCATTTGGCACAAGTGCTCGCTTTGGTAAAAATGTGTTTGATGTCATTTAACCCTCCCCGTAAGTGGTCAATACATAAGCGTGACATGGACTGTTTGTTGCAAAAGAAGGCCGTGCAAGGTCTGCGCAATAGATTGATGTATTTGCCAGCTATGTGAACGATGGCAGCTGCTGCAGTGCTTTTAAAAGTTACCTTTTATATTCACACATAAAACAAAAAGACTTTGTACACTTAGCACTCTTGACACATTTCTCTCTGATGGAGACAAAATTGCAGCAATCTGTGCTGATTATTGATGTCTGTCCAGAGACAGATGGGCGTAGTGAATACTAACGTGATCAATACAGAAGCTTAAGGCTTTTGGTCAGCACTCTTTACGAGTCTTTATTTATTTAGAGGAAAGAAAAGTATTAATATTCCCATAAACTCTTATGACAGGTATGGTTTGCAGAAGACCAATTGTAAACCAGATCTTGTAAAAGTCGCTGTAAAAGTGATACATTCTTAGCAGCATGGATAGGTGGGCAAGTAAGTAAAACGTTTTTGACAAGAACATCCAGACAAAGAATAAGTTCTATTCTAACAGGAACTAAATTACTACTGGGAGAGTACAGGTACATTTCCAGCACATTCACCAGTCTAAAGGAACATCTTTGTTTCGAAGTGTGGTTTATCATAAAATACCATCATCGTTATATGTGCACATTGGCTGCCCAAGCTTGGAGTTTTAAACTAATATGTACATTGCGTGCCGTGAGTGCATTTTATACAGACAGTAAGTGAGCAGCTGTCGGTGACGACAGACGTGGTTCGATGGGTAAGTACTGTACTTAAGTCAGCGTGCTCCTGCAGGCTCTCATCGCTCTTGTTTAAACAACTCCACAGCTGTGATGCATGTGTGCTTTCCTTTGAAGCTACATAAAGGCATAGCTGTCGATGGGCTCTTTATAAAGTGAACACTGACAGTGTTAAACATAAGTATCTCTTGCCTCGCTTGTATGGGCGTTTGCCTGGATTCTTTGTCCCACAATGGCCATGTATCGGTTTTATCGTATGCATTTATGTCATGAGCGTGAATATGAAAGAGAACTATGGTTGGATAATGTTACTGTACTACTTTAACAATAAAGACCTACGTTTTGCTCTGAACTGCTATGTTGTTAGACCAAGACATCGCTACAAATTATAACCTCCAAGTTGGTCATCCGTATACGATGACATGAATGGCAGTTGTGAAACCCTTAACCCTACTGACGGTCCACGATATGGCTGTGCTCAGTGTATCCGTGACGTACTTAAGGTCGAATAGTGTACACATTTACTGGCTGTAGGGTCATGGTGAAGTGCAGTCGGTACGAATCCATTTTGATTGAACATCATGATTAGTCATCAATGGGAACATCACCACCATCGATAATTAGATCAAGCTCCAGGTCTACGGTTCCCGATTCCATAGAACACACTTTCAAGGCCAAATATTTATACCGTGAGGATTTTCAAAGTCTCAAAGGATTTACTTCAGTTTTTATGTAATTCAAAAAATGTTGTGAGTTCAATTATTTTCAGCTTTGCAACCATTTTGCCACATGGCAGGATTTGGGGAAACAACATAATTTCCTTTATACATGGGGAATTCAGTACTGGACGTGTTGGCCAAGGGGATCATTGTTTTCCTTGTTTTTCGGGTTCCAAACAGTCAGTCGGAAATCGGAGGTTTAGTGTGCGAAGGTATTGCATCTTTCATAATCCCTTGTAACATAGTACTTTCTCCCGTATTAGATGAATAATGTCGGGAAAAACAAAGTGACATTCTGTATCACAAAATAACTCACAAAAATAACATTTGGTTTTCACTCTAAGATTCCATACAACTATAATTATTATAGTTCTGTTTCTGTGTTTTTGCAGTGTTCTTAAAACAGACGTTTACTGAAGTCGATAACAAGTGGCACGAACATTTCCATAACATTTCGTTCAAGAAAAACCAAACTTCCAGGACGCCAACTCCTTTTCAGCAAAAACAGTTAACAAAGTTTTCATTTTATAGTTGAATTGAATTTAGAAATAAAATAAAAGGTCGACGAAACGGTAAGTATTGATTTTGATAGAATCTGAAGTGCTGAATTTGTCCTGGGAATTGAGAAGAGAAAACTACGTATTTTAATTTTAAGAGCAATTCACTACATCGTTTGGACAAAATAACAGCTACCGATGTTACCTCTTGCAAACGGCAATCACACTTCCTTTTTATATCATTATGGGAAAAAAACCACATGGGTTTTATTTATGCAAAAAAGCTGCATTTTGTATCAGCAATGTATTGTGTCACTCACAATCGCGGCGCCACAATCATGCTTTCATGGCGGTGTGCTGTGTACAATATAATATTTTACTGGGTGTGATATTACTAAATCACAATATAACAAAAAATGCAAAAAATGCACCACCTGAATTACCATGAATTTATTTTTACGTTTCAAGATTGAATGAAGTAGAGATAAATTATCCTTTTCCGACAACTAATCTCCAAATACATCCAGTATTGACTCATTTGCGTAAGTTGGAATATTATTCAGGAAAAATTAATAATATAACATTTGAAACCTGAATACAATATTCTGAACAATGGTGGATATAAACCTGCAGGCAAAAGAGTAGTTGCTTGAAAATTTGATTTGACCAAACTAATACGAATGTTATCAAAGCATTGATCGAATAAAAAAATCCTAAAACACTCCAAACAGACATCCATATCATCACCATCGAAAAGGCATCGCTCGTTTGTTTTAGTTTTTTTTTCAAGTACCAAACATAGATGTTTATTTATGTGTACTTTTCTACGCCCGACAATGTATCACGGTTTACTTGTAGGCTTTTACGTAAGACCTTATCATTGTTGAGGTAAAATTGAAACATGTACATGCATGTGCCACAAGATTAATAAGTTTGTTTCAGAAAGTCTGATCACAGCCATACAGCCTAATGTCTTAACACAGACATGCATCCTAATATATTAATACAAATGAAAACATTTTTTGTGACTATTGGAGTTAATAAACTTGACTTATCAAGTACTTTTACCTTGGTCGTGATACATAGGCTGGAACCGGAAACCAAGAAATGGCGTTGTGTCCTATTAGTTTTGGGTGGAAAGATGGCATTGCTGACTTTTGACGTGACATCAGAGACCGGCAAACATCCTGTGCTGTAGTAACGAGCACTTAAACGCAGCATAGAAAACCTCGACGAGTGGTATTTCCAGAACTGGTGTCGAGTAGAAGACAAAAAGACTGTGTTGGAATCAATTACGGGACAGCTAATGACCTCTCACTATCTTCTCGATTACTCCTGAAAACCTGGCCAAATTACAAGAGACCGTTGGTTCAATATGATATAAAACCTTGATCAGTGCGATCTTACACAGACATCACTTACCTTTTTCGACACCTCCGAAATACTTTTTAACTTTTGTCTGTAAATTTAAAGAACAGTGAAATTATTAATGACAGAGACTGGAAACTAACGAAATCTATTGCATGTTTTTTTAGTATTCCGTGGGTCTTTTTCACGTTATACCATCGCATATTTGGATCTCAATTCGATGTGAAGTGCATAGCCGTGTGAAGATACATTTTATGTTATCGTTTGACTTCCGAAAATAACCAGTTGACGTTCGTTTTACGCCTTATGGAATCTGATTTGGCACATAATCGATACTGATTAATTTCTATCGTTGGCATTTTATATTTCGTCATAATGGTACTTTAACCTATTCAAACCTATAAGCTTATCTTTGCGTTATCCATTCGCATTAAGTTGACACACCATACTGGCAAGAACTGCGGCTTTGGTGATAAACCGAAGAAATCCAGTAGTCAAAGGTAATATCTACTTGTTTTTCTATAGTTTCTTGTAATATGTGAAATGAAGCACAATATCACCAAAAACTCGTCGTTCCTTTTCAAATTCAGTTGAAATTTCAAATACTAATGTAGTTGCAAAAGCATGTCAGTTAAGTATAACTTCGTTTTGCACAAGTGCTCGCTTGGGTTAAAATAGTGTTTGATGCCATTTAAATACCCTATAAGTGGTCAATACACAAGCGTGACATGTACTATAAGTTGCAACGAAAAGGCCGTGCAAGGTCTGCGCAATAGATTGATGTATTTGCCAGGTATGTGAATGATGGCAGCTGCTGCAGTGCTTTTACAAGTTACTTTTTATGTTCATACATAAAACAAAAAGACACAGTGTACGCTTATCACTTTTACACATTTCTCTTCGATGGAGACAAAATTGCAGCAATCTCCGCTGAATTGTTGATGGAGTTCAGTCCAGAGACAGATGGGCGAAGTGAATACGAACAGACAGGATCAATACAGAAGGTTAAGGCTTTTGGTTAGCGCGCCAGAAGACTTTAGTTATTTATATGAAACAAAAATATTAATATTCCCACCAACTTTGTCACTGACACAAAACTACATACGTTTGTCCACGTAAATGTTGTTGACATCGTTGGCTTTAGGGTTAATTAAGGGCACAGCATCCATGTGAAAGGATACCCAAGCGACCTTACAGATAAGAGGATGTCACGGTAACGTTATGCTGTATCCATTGTGAAAATACCTTTGGCAATTCAAAACTGAAACATGTTTCCATGGCATGGTTAACTGACTTCTGACCCCACATCTGTTCAAGGGAGTGTCATGATGCCAAGTGTCAAATCCCATTTCGATTTCAATATTATCCTGTCAACGGTCAAACTGTGATTGAGCAAAACACCACAAATCATGTTATTATTTGTTGGGGCAGTGAAAGTGCCATGACATCAAATAATGCAAAGTTACTTTATTCCAGAAGTACATACATGTTCAAGTACACACGTACTAAAGGAACCGCGTCAAATGAGATGTATATACAAGTATATGTGTACCCACATTGCGATCCGTGACAATCAAATGATTTCAGTTTCCTGTCGCTTCCAGACATCGCAGATTCGCAAATGACAGCCGTTCATGATTTACAGAGAGCCAGACAATATACTGTCATGGACACTGGGAAATGTTGCATAAGTCACGCCTAAATCGGGTTTGACCTGAACGGATACAGGTTCAATGCTGTCAACAAGCTGTGTTTGAGAATACGCTAAACTTTCATCCAGTGACATCGATCATTTCAGACGGAGGTCATTTCCTTCCATTTGGAATATACCCGATAGGCCTGATTTGTATGCTCATTGTAGTTGACTTTTAACCGTCCTTGTGCCATAACGACTGATACAAAATGACATCCGCTGTAAAAGTTTTGTTTGTTTGTTTTTTTACGTAATGTGTTGTGTAAATAATCGAGTCTGGACCAGACAATCCAGTGATCAACAGCATCAGCGTTGATCTACGCGATTGGAGTACGATGACATGTGCTAGCGAGTCTGACCACTTAATCACCGTTAGTCGCCTTTCACTACAAGCATGGATTGCTGAAAACCAATTCTTAGCCAGATCTGGACAACTGATACATTGATAGCAGCATGGATAGGTGGTACAGTAAGTAAAACGTGTGTTTGACAAGAGCATCAAGAAAAAAAATAAAGCTGTCATATAACAAGCTTTAAATTACTACTGGGAGAGTAAAAGTACATTTCCTGCACATTCACCACTCTAATGTCTAGGGGCATCATGCCTTTGTTTGTGTAGTTTATCACAAGAAACCACTATCGTTACATGTGAACATCGGCTGCGCCAAGATTGGAGTTTTAAACTAATATGTAAATTTCGTGCCACGAGTGCATTTTGTACAGACAGTAAGTGAGCAGCTGTCGGTGATGACAGACGTGGTTCGATGGGTAAGTACTGTACTTAAGTCAGCGTGCTCCTGCAGGCTCTTATTACTCTTGTTTAAACAACTCCACAGCTGTGATGCATGTATGCTTCCTTTGAAGCTACATAAAGGCATAGCTGTCGATGGGCTCTTTATAAAGTGAACAATGACAGTGTTAAACATAAGTATCTCTTTGCCTGGCTTGTATGGGCGTTTGCCTGGATTCTTTGTCCCACAATGGCCATGCGTATGTTTTAATGTTTTAATAAATGTTCCGTGTATGTATTTATGTCATGAGTGTGAATATGAACAAGAATAAAGGATAGAGAATTTCCTCTTCTCCCATAACAATAGAGAGTTACGTTTTGGTGTCAGCTGTTCGATAATGTTGTCAGATTCCGCACCAAAACATCGCTACTAATTATAACCTAGAGGTTGGTCATCCGTATATGACGACATGAATGGCAGTTGTGAAACCCTTAACCCTACTGAGGGCCACGATATGGCTGTGTTCAGTGTATCCGTGACGTACTTAAGGTCGACTAGTGTACACATGTACTGGCTGTAGGGACATGGTGAAGTGTAGACGGTACAAATCGATTGTGATTGAACATCACGATTAGTCATCAATGGGAACATGACTACCATTGATAATTAGATCAAGCTCCAGGCCTACGATTTCCCGGTTAAGTGGAGCACACTTTCAAGGCCAAATATTTATATCGTGAGGATTTTCAAATACTCAGAAGAATTATTTGAATTTTTATGTAATTGGAAAACGTTCTAAGTTCATAGATATTCAGCTTTGCTACCATTTTCCCACACGGCAGCATTTCTTAATGCAAGGGGAATTCAGTACTGAACGCGTTGGCAGAGGGGATCATACCTTTTCTCGGGTTCCAAGAAGGGCTGTCATCGGAAGAGCTGGTCGTCGCTGGGTTGCTGTGAAGAAGTCTTGCATCTTTGCCTTGTGACATTGTACTTCCTCCCGTGTAAAATGACTAATGTCTGGAAAAACAAAGTGATGATCTGTATCACAAAATAACACACACACTTAACATTCGGTTTTCACTCTAAGATTTCATACAACTGTAATCATATACAATTATGTTTCTGGTTTCTTGCTGTGGTCTTCTTGGAGAAGTTTAGTGTTCAGTTGATAACAAGAGACATAGACATGTACATTCGTCGTTGAAGACTTAACCAAAATCCAGAACGCCTACTCCTTTTGAGCAAAAACAGTTGACACAATTTTCATTTTAAAGTTGAATAGAATTTCGAAATAAATTAAACGGTTGGCGCAAACGTAAGTAATGGTTTACATTGAACCTGGTGTGCTAAACTTGTCCTCTTGTGAGCTGAGAAGATAAAACTACTATGTTGTGTAATTGTCAGTGCAATTCACTTTATCGTTTTGGACAAAAATCACAGCTTCCGACGTTACCTCTTGCAAACGGAAATCCCACTGCCTTTCTATATCATTATAGATATTTAACTTGACATCGCTAATGTCCCACCTCTATGACAATCGATATAGTTTTACATTTCAAGATTGAATGAAGTACAGATAAATTAGAAAACAAATTTTCTGACAGGTAATCTCCAAATGCCTCCAGTATTGACTGATGTGCGAAAATAGAATTAATGATATAACATTTGGAACTTTAATACAGTATTATGAACAATGGTGGATATAAAGAAGCAGGCAAAAGAAAGCATTGACTTAAAAATTAGAGTGAGTGAGTGATTTTAGTTTTACGCCGCACTCAGCAATATTCCAGCTATATGGCGGCGGGCTGTAAATAATCCAGTCTGGACCAGACAATCAACATCATCAGCATCAATCTGCGCAATGGGGAACCGATGACATGTGTCAACCAAGTCAGCGAGCCTGACCACCCGATGCCGTTAGTCGTCTCTTACGACAAGCATGGGTTACTGAAGATCCATTCTAGCCCGGACCTTCACGGGTCTTAAACATTACGAATGTTATCAAAGCACTGATCGGATGAAAAAGATGCCAAAACACTGAAAACGGACTTCCGTGGATTTATATTAGTAGTCAAAAGAAAGTTATTGCTTGAAAATTTGATTTGACCAAACTAATACGATTGTTATCAAAGCATGGATTGGATGAAAAAGATGCCCAAACACTGCAAACGGACATCCGTATGACCACCATCGAAAAACCATGGCTCGTTTGTTTTAGTTTTTCAGCTATCAGACATGGATGAATACCTTCGTGTACTTTCCTTCGCCCGACAGTGTATCACGGTTTACTAGCAGGCGTGTACGTAAGACCTTTTCATCTTTGAGGCAAAAATGAGACATGTGCCCCAGGATCAGTAAGTCTGTTCTGTTTGCGTGCTTCCTTTCTGGAAAAGAACATGACCGACGATAACTTAATTGTCTGAACGTAGACATTAACCCTAACGCTTAACGAAAACATAATCCTAACATATCAATACATATAAATACAAAGAGCCATTTAGAAAGTGGTCAAATGTAACATATGTTATATTTAGGATTACACTTTCACAGGAAAGTTCAGATTAGGTGCCTAACTCTGAGGTTGTAGGTTCGAATCCCGGATGGGACCCAACCCAACAAAAGTACTAGAATCTGTACTTTACTGAGAAAGTGTAACCCTAAATAAACCATGTGTTACATCAAACATAGTTTGTGATTATTTGAGTTAATAAACTTAGATTATCAAATACTTTTATCTTTGTCATCAAACCTAAGTTGGGTCAGGACACCAAGAAATAATGTTGTGTCCTACTAGTTGTGTAGACTGATATAACAGCATTGCTGACTTTTGACGTGACATCAGAGACCGGTAAACATCCTGTGCTGCAGTAACGAGCACTTACAMCTTTGGTTACATAGAATAGAAAACCGTGATAAGTGTTATTTCCAGAACGGGTGTCGTGTAAAGGACAAAGAAAACTGGTTTTAAATCAATTCTGGGGCAGCTAATGACGTCTCAGTACTTTCTCGATTACTC
>VKKT01003784.1:70890-85821 GCA_008038995.1 Haliotis laevigata | reverse complement strand
TGTAGGTACAACACAATGGTGTGTACTGACCATGTATCTGGGACAACACACCCTTCCTGTAGATACAACACAATGGTGTGTACTGATCACGTATCTGGCATCTTTTCAAGAAACTCCAGAACAGAATACAGACATGCTGATCAATATATACTCCTCACAAAATGTTAAGCAACACAAATGTTTAGTCTCATAACATTTCCATGTATTGAAATTGCAAATCATAAAATGATGCAATAGCAAGGTGAAACATATTACAAACAATTAACAAAATGAAATGAAATGGTATTGAGCAATGATAGACTTACAGACCGTAAACACAACTTTCAATAATGCCCCAAGCATGTTCAATGGGATTCAGATCAAGTGACCTTGCAGGCCAGTCCATATGTGTGATGTTGATCTAAACAACATCGTTTACAACTCTTTCTCAGGTATTATTGTCCATGGACAGGCATTATCATCCATGAAAATGTAGTTAGGACCCGCTTGTTGTACCAGAGGAATGGTGACATTTAGGTTAACACCGATCAGGGTGCATGTGTGAAGAGTGGAGCACATACATGACACACATTTTGCATGTTGTTTCTGAGGGTGGTTGTGTTCGGGTGATGTTGTCAATGTTATCAGATAAATCAATTTCACAGTCACTTAAGGTTATGGAGTCTTTGAACATTTACCTTTCAGTAACATGTCGGCTAAAATCGCTATCGTGATTGATAAACATATAACACTGAAAATACTTGTTGCTTAATATATTGTGAAGAGTATATCCAGGGCTAAAGAGTGAATAATAACAAAATTAGAGAGAATTCTATAAAAATAAGTTTACTAGTCTATCATAAAACGTTTGTACTGGAATAAAATATAATGTACTTCTAAAATCTTGTAGAGACAAGTAAGATCAAAACACATTACTTAGCATAAAAAATTGCTCCTGCAAAGATTCACCAGACAACAGGCAGGCATAGTAGCTACAACTGAATCAATGAAATTTGTACCGACATCTCAAAAACATTTAATGTACTTTTCACCTCTACTGAACTGAACTCAACCTTAAAAAGTCAGAAAAGAATCCAATCTTAAACAGGAGGACATTAAATGTTTTTGAGATGTCGATATTCTACACTCTACATCGATTCCACCCTACACTGACAGTCAAACCATTAAATCTAAAAACATACATCACACATCGATTCCACCCTACACTGACAGTCAAACCATTAAATCAAAAACCATATATCACACATTGATTCCACCCTACACTGACAGTCAAACCATTAAATCTAAAAACATATATCACANNNNGATTCCACCCTACACTGACAGTCAAACCATTAAATCTAAAAACATATATCACAAATATCAAGTTCAATACATCAGTCATTCGTTTTACCACCATCAACAATTAGCATCCTTTCAAACACTGTTATCAGATCTGGTCCACGTACTAACAGCTGTTCCAGATAACAAGACACTCCACTTTTCCCTGTGTGGTTTGATGCTCATGTAAGCTGTATTAATACCTGACCCAGAGAGTGCACCTGTTATATTGATAGCAACGATTCACCATCATATGCTGCCTGTCAGTAGTTCTCACCATCACAGCTGCATTAGGGTAGGATTGTCAGACACACTGAGTGTAAGTATAGAGCAATCATTGGCAGTCAGCCAGCCATAACTTTACACACTAGCCTTGAAGCATGAAGAATAGAAGGCAAAATGTTGGGTCTTTTATATTTTAATTTTCATTCATCTCTACAAATGACCATTCATGTTGTATTCATATTACATAGAGAAGAAATTATTTAACACCCATAGCTAGGTTGCATCATTTCCCAAATCTTCAATGGTTCATCTGCCACGTGAAATCCCCTCCCTGTTCAGAATATACATGAACTGGCCAAAGTCAAATAATCTCCACCCCCCTGCTCAACGTGGACTCGGCCTGCAGACAGTGCAGTCAGTCAGTCAGTCACGTGACACCTTGTTTATCAGTCCTAATGACATTCCCAAGGGCAGGCAATACTATCTGTGTGCCCCAGGTACGCAAATATAAATATCAAATGACCTTGACCTTCCCAAAGCTCCTGGCAACAGCACTTCCGACAACCTTGTTTGCTCACACGACTAAATATTTCCCGGACATTCACTTGAATGAGTCAGTGAGGCTGTAAAATCAATAGCGGGTCATGTGACTGCAGCAACTGCAGTACATGTATAAACAGTGGCAGCTGTTGGTCGATGCTGCTGCTGCTGCTTAAACTGGTTCACCCCAAGTATCAGGATGAGGCAAGAGGGAGGCTATTATCAGTAAATGGCATGACTCAGCCGAACCACTATATGCCACTGAGTCTAGTGCAGGCTACACGTGACTGTCCCACTTACATCTCCACCCCTCCAGTCCTCTCCCCACCAGCTTGCTTGCTGGTTGGCTGCAAGATTTGACTCAGCGGCTTGGCACAGGGCCAGGGTTTGTTATCTCGGTGGAGCTGCTGTGTGTTGACTGGTGTAAACAGCTGGCTGTGCTTTGTGTGAATGTACCATATTACACAACAGCATGCTGGCCCCATTCCTGGAGGAAGCCAGTTGCCTGCATTCAGGTCACATAACACGCAGTAACATATATATAGAGAGAGGGCCAGCTTACACCACTATCTTGCTGCCACAAACAGCTCTTCAGAAATACACAGTGAAGCTTGGTAAAAGCTGGGTCTCATCAGATATATTTTTAGCGTGTATTTTTAGCAATCTGCTAGATTGCATGTAAACAGTTCAGAAGTTCTCTGGCTGAACATCAACATGCAGGACACAATTCTTGTTATAGGAGAAATTCTGGTCACATGCCACAACCCAACGATAATATTTAAATGCCAAATAAATAATTCCACATTTTGATGGTCATTTTTCAGCCAATATTCTCTGTCCGTTCCAGCAGCTGAGTCTAGGACATGCAGCAACAGTTGCCTCTATTCTACAGTAGTCTGAGTTGTTTCGGTGTCGTCTTCTTTAGTGTGTCCTCCTGACTGCCTGCATGTCTAGGGGAGTGAAGAAGGGGGCCATATGGTGTAACAGGGAGTGAAGAAGGGGGCCATATGGTGTAACAGGGAGTGAAGAAGGGGGCCATATGGTGTAACAGGGAGTGAAGAAGGGGACCATATCCTGTATCAGGGAGTGAAGAAGGGGGTCATATCGTGTATCAGGCACACACACAGGACACATCATATTTACAAATCACGTCTAGGACCAGGGAAACATGCCATAATTACCCACGTGTGTAGGGCCAATAAAGAAGTTGACATGTCATAGTTACCCATCAGGCATGGGGGTATTATAGCAGTGCAATGTCAGAGTTACCACCCATTAAGTACAGTATGCTACCTAATATAAACCGAGGTTCTAACCTGACCCTTAAAATCAGTATATAAATGGTGTGTTCCGTACATAAGCTGAACCACCAGCCTCTGTTCATCTTCTCGTTGTGATCAGTCATCAGAATAGTGTGTGAACAAATCTGATGAATTATGCAAGTTAATGCTGTTGTTACACCATCTCATAATGTATTGTGTTCTTTGCATATTCGGACATAAGTTTGCAATCTAGTTGATTAACTTTACTCAAAATGTCATTCAAGAATGTTAAAATCAGCTGCGGTGAAATTGTGTGTCCCTCTGATATTAATAACTTTGGTCCGCTGAATTCACAACCATGATTATATTGCATGAATTCACGCCTTGAAATGAACTGTAGTTGACAGAACATGGATACACATATATATATTGTTTCACTAAAAGTCATGTTTGTTGTAACTGGACGATCACATGTCAACAAACTGTTTTCGGGGTGGAAATAGCAAGATCGCGGAAACCATATTTTGTCTTGTTGTTCATGCAAAGCGATATGATGTTGTTTTTTAACTATCAGAAAAACTGTTTGGCGAAAAGTGTAACCTGTAGATAAGCCGACCCCTGTCATATACAGAGAACAAAATGCACATGACAGCAATGAAAGATTCTTCAAGAGAATTAATCCAGTGATTTTACTCCACATTCAGGATACTATGGCCTTGTTTGGAGGGTGCTCAGGAGGGTGAAACCTGAACCTGAACCTGGACATGAACCTGAACCATATCATTTTCCCTACAGCCTTGCCTTCCCTGAATGGTAAAGCCCAACATGAAGCAGGTTCACATTTCCTACGGTTTTCAATTTTGATGGGCTTATTTGCTACAATCAAAATTAAATATAATATTCAGAGACTAAGCGTTAGTCCACCTGAACCTGAGCTTGCCAGGGGCTTAAACATTGCATAGTGACTGTGAGACAGACTAGAGGGTGAGGCTTGAATGCAGGTGTATCATGCTCTCCATTCATTCAGCCTACTGCGGTTCAGACAGGATACTGCACTGAATGGTGAGGCTTGATACAGGTTGATTATACTTCCCCCATTCAGGATACTATAGCCTTGCTGCTAGGCTGCACTGAAGTAGGGTGAGGCTTGAAACAGGCTTGAGAAAGCACACAAATCTCCTAAAGAATCCATC
This sequence comes from Haliotis laevigata, assembly GCA_008038995.1. Lineage (NCBI taxonomy): Eukaryota > Metazoa > Mollusca > Gastropoda > Lepetellida > Haliotidae > Haliotis > Haliotis laevigata. The sequence goes on along the minus strand of VKKT01003784.1, from coordinate 81,281 downwards.
CATTTTAATTAACATTAAATGCCATCTTTAGGGCCTTGTTCACCTGTAGTACCTTAGGCCAAGATCTAGTTTCTCAAATAAACATATTTTACAGGAAAACATTTCTGAAGTTCTGAACTGCCAAAGCTAGTCAGTCTTGTCAGATATTAGACATGCATGGACTTTCTTGAATATATTTGTTTCAGGGTCTGTAACAGATCGCTCAGCAGCTTGCCAACATCTCACAATATTGACAAAGCTGTACAAAGACAGCTATTTTTAACATGTTTGGCAAGCTAAAGGTGCATTTACCTCTAGATCAAAGAGTTTTCTTGACAAGCATGTTAGGTATTCATATACATTTCTGAACAGACATTTGTCAGGAAAACAGGTTGGAAAGGACTTGCCAGTCAATATTAGAGCAGCTATGCTGTTGTCATGACACACGATACTAATGTTTGTTGTATAAAGAGAATCCTGAGGAGGGAGCATGACACATGATGATCTATATTCACTTGTCCCACCACCTCCTAGAGATCTGCCACCTACTGAATGGTAAAAGTGGCCGTCCACAAGTAAATGTCACTAGTCTTGCCTGAAACATAGTTGTCTTGGTCAATTTGGTTTCCTTCAAACCCTATCATAAATATATAAGAAACACTTGCTGCATATAAAGTTGAAAGTGAATCAAATATAAAACAAGAAGATAAAGTCGTCTATATCTCCTGCAAAGGTAAATATTTGTTGTGAATTAATATATAAAATATGTGACAAATAATTGTTATATATCAACCTATAAATAGGCACATGTCCACCACTACACATATCTGTGTGACAAATTTGGTGTACAAATATTGTGCAGATTTCAAGATTTACTCTGGAAATGAGGACTACTGTCATTTTCATCTGAGTCAAAATCTCTACCATCTAATCTTTGAAGGGCACTTAGAAGTGGAATGGAGAGTGATACAGTACACACATGAGGTAGGGAGGCCAATGGCCTTATGTTTGTATTGCATATCCACTGGTCTCCCTTCCTCATGTTTGTACTGCATCTTATCACTATCATTGGCCTCCTGGTGTTTGTATTGCATATCCACTGGTCTCCCTTCCTCATGTTTGTACTGCATCTTATCACTATCATTGGCCTCCTGGTGTTTGTATTCTATATCCCATCACATCTATTAGGCCATCCACATTTTTTTTTTATGTTTCTAATCTCCAAGCTTGAGGGTGGGTGAAAAAAAAGAAAACAAGAAGACAAAGTCATCAATATCCCCTGCAATGTCAAAATACTCTTCATGATTATGTCTACGAGTTATGATTATGTCAAATATTTAGGTGTGTATATAGAAAAGTGGAAGGAGAGTACTGAAAGGTTTTAAACTTCTGCTCCATAAAAGAGCACTACCACCAATTTCAGGCTAAGTCGAACTTGTTGCCATGGAAACATCAAAAATATTTTATTCAGAATTCTAAAACCAACAAAAGGCACCAGTACACCACCAGATCTATTTATGTGCCAAGTTTGGTGAAGAAACAGTGAATGTTTTTAGAGTTCTGCTCCGGAAAAGAGCACTACCACCAATTTCAGGCTAAGTTGAACTTGTTGCCATGGAAACGCCAAAAATGTTTTATTCAGAATTCCAAAACTAACAAAAGGCACCAGTACATTACCAGATCTATCTATGTGCCAAGTTTGGTGTAGAAATATTGAACGGTTTTAGAGTTCTGCTCCGGAAAAGACAAATGTGCACGGACGGACGCACGCATGCACGCACGCACGGAGTCCATTTTAATACCCCCGCAAAATGTGTTGCGGGTGATAAAAAAGAAAAGAAAAGTGCAGTTTGCCATCTTCTTTTCAAGCTGCCACGTTGTTTATTATTGGAGAGATTTATTGCTTTTTAAGTGATTTTTTTGCCATGTGTCAACAGCTGTAGTTCACTGGTACCACAGTGGTTGCAGGTCCATAGTTTATTTAATTTCCACGTGCAACACAAACTGACATGATAGACGATAACGGGGAAAACATCATGCAAAATCAGTATATTGTCGCAGCATTTCCGATGACAGAACACGAGATAGTGTAACTTTTGGGCGTTATAGCATCTATGAAATAATGAAAACTCACTTCATATAGCAGCCCTTATGTTATTTCCACCGGCAATTCTTCAACTATTGCTGCATTCAAATTTAAAAAATAGTGCTCATGCTTCCACCGACCTCAATGTAAAAACAATCGGAGATACACCTCCAACAGATGGACATGTATACCCTGGAAGGCCTTTATCGCCAATTTGTAATTATTAAACAATTGAAGAAATTCTGTGTAGAATGTAACATTTAGTTATAAATATGAATAGGACCTGTTGATCAGCAGTTCCTCACACATCTCATGACACGATGTTTCTGATGCATACTTAATGTATCATACACCTATTATCCAATTACTAGTCGCTTGCAACATAAAAACCAGTCATCATAGTTTGAAATAAAATATTTAGCCCTTATAAAATGTGTCCGTCTGTCAGTACTGTGAGTCATTATATATATGTTAATTTATTGATTTATTTCTTACAAAAAATTAACAGAATTTAACCTCTAAACATAAGTAGCCATTTACTGAGATTTGTCTCAACAAACAACAGATCATTCTGACCGCCCAAGAAGATGTGTGATAGAATTACATGACGTATGTATTTTCTTGTTTTGGTAACATTATGTTGACATAAATTTCATATTACAGACCATATACTATCTAGTTATAGCTATTCATGTAGATATGTGTATAATGACTGAATGAAGCTATGCATGTGTAATGTAACATTAAAGTACACACACACCATCATACAAAAATATCACATAAAATCCACGACACGTACAGCTCCCATCACGCATATGACATCCGCTGTCAGTTTAAGATTGGACCATCTGGATCAGCGCACCTAGCAGATTAGTGAAGGGAAGATAAATTAAAACAGATTGCCCATTTAGATGATTGAGAAACTTTTCAAACCTTTATATTTTCTTTTAAAGTTGACATTTGAGACACATTTTTCATTTGATTGGGCTGAAATTATTGCTGTCGGCGACATTTTGTAAAATAAACTAGTGCCTCCCTCATGTATGTATGTATAAACTAAACCACTAACAGTTTGAGGAGATGGAGGAGGGATAGGTATTTTACTCACAGACTGTCAGAGAAGCATCTTCTCCATTTGTGTTGGCATTCTCTGTCTTAATGGGGTGGGCTTTGGCAGCAGCCTGCTTCCGAGACTCAACCACATCGGGCATAATGGCATCAATCAAGGTCAGAGACTCGAGTACTCTCTCTGACCCATCCTGAAAATGACATAAGCCATTGGTGCTGATTGATCAAAAACATTAAATACATTAAATAGCAAGAAAAGTCAACACAAAGAGCAGAGCAAGTCAATTACATGGTGGCACCTGTGATAACCAGGTACCACAAAGTCACATCCTTTGTAGCAGCGTCAACTTCTTCAGGACTATGCTCAGGCTCAATTTACATAGCATCAGTTGCACTTTTGATTTTTGGTGCCTGTACTATGATGTACACCTAATTATTAGGCTGTATTCTTGAATATAAAGTTTCAGGGGTGAATGTTATATATTGTTAACTTGTTTTCCTCCCATGAGTACCCGGAGGATATCCCAGAATTCTTGACTGGTTTGTGACCTCTGCTGCACCACCCGCATGCGCAATTGATAGTATAAGTATAGATTGATCAATAAAGAGGAAATCTTTTTTACACAATAATATTTCCATCTTCATTCTTTTGATAACAAATGAAAACATTTTGAAGTTGAACCATCTGCCAGTGGTTAAAAATGTTAGGACTGAAAAATAACGAAGTCAGTGTACGCCTATATATTTTGTCTTATAAAAAGATTAGTTAGTTATTATCATATTTGTATGCATTTTGAAACTTAATCAAATGCGCTCAATCTGCTTATATATACGTATTGTGAATTTATAACAATGTCTAGACTTTTTCTAGCTTGCCAACGTTGATTATATATTATTTCACACGCTCGCCGTAAGTGTGACCTAGTGTATATTGTCTGTCTCATTACACGGCAGAAAGAAGAAAGATTTTGTATAATGCTACAACAAATGAATAAAAACAAATTGCAAATATTAAAATTAAGACTAAAGTTATAGCAACAATGTCAGGCTATTACCTTGCTCGGGGAATGTATCCATCAGGGTGTATTCAGTATAGATTAGTAAATCTACATACATACACACTACCTTTTGACAAATCCGCTGTGCAGGATAAAAGCAATAAATAAATCAGCTTGTTATCGGTTAATCCGTTGATCAATTTTTGTTTTTAAACTCAGTGATAATTCCTCTTACTGCACTTTCATGCGCATATTACATAAGATGTAATACATTTGCCACATCAGACCTCAATTTATAATCATGAGTATTTACTGCAGACACAAGAAATGCCAAATGGGAACCTTGTCATGTAATCTGAGTGGTGTTATCACTAATTATACCTGTTTATAAATTCATCCTGCACAGCGGATTTGTCAGAAGGTAGTGTTTATGTATGTAGATTTACTAATCTATACTGAATACACCCTGTCGTAMAGTCTCTTTGTAAAAACAAGGTCCTTCTTTCAAAGGATTAACCACCAATACGTTGATTGATTGCTAATTATTGATTAACTAAATTACTTTTTTAAAGAATGGCGGACATCATGCAATTAGTTGCCAGGTGTGCTATCTTGGGTGACCAATAGAACTATACACCAATGTGAAAAACATGAAACGATAGATCACTCTTTCACACAATAGACGTTAAAAGACACGACATAAAACAGGACACTTTGTAAGCTGCAGAGGAATGGCATCTCATTCCTTAATGTGGATATAGATGGATACATCCCCCGAACAAGGTAATAGACTGTTGCTATAACTTTAGTCTGTTTTAATTTTAATATTGGCATTTTGTTTATATTTATTTGTCATGGCATTCAACAGAATCATTTTTTGGCCATGAAGTGTAATGAGACAGACAACGTACACTAGGGCACTCAGGGCGTGTGTGTCAAATATGATACACGTTGGCAATCTATAAAATGTCTAGATATTACAATCATGTTAGAAATTCACTAAATATAAGCAGATTGTGTGCATTTTATTATTTTTTGGGGGGTGCTGTGGGCACCTGGCTAGTAATACAGCGAGCTTGGAGGCAGCAAGAGTTTATGATCCCCAGGAAGTTGAGATAGAAAATATGATGTGCCGTTGTGATGGACATCCAATGATCGGGGGAAGGCAAAGCGTCTTTGAGCAGTTGTACTGGATATCGGTGGGATAGAAATGTTGGTTTGTATGTATTTTATTAAGTTTCAAAATGCATACAAATATGATAATAAACTAATTAGGACTATAAGACAAAATATAAAGATGTACATTGACTTTCGTTATTTCAGTCCTAACATTGTTTACGACTGGCAGACGGTTAAAATTAAAATGTTTTCATGTGTTATTAAAATAATGCCATTTAATACAACATTCTGATTGACTAGTAGAGAACATTATTCATCAAAGTCTACATAATTTTACAACAAAATCAACATGAGTATCGAGTAAGAAATATTTCATCTTTGTTGATCAGTCTACACTAATGCTATCAATTGCGCATGAGGGTGGCGCAGCAGAGGTAACGATCAGTCATGAATTCTGGGATATCATCCAGGTACTCACTGGAGAAAAACAATAACAAAAGCAACAACAAGTCCACGGAAATTGCTCTGGATCAGTGGCCCTTTAAGATAAAAACTGTATATACCTATTTACCTAAGTAAATTTTCAGATTTTTCTAGCAATGGCAAAGTGGGGTTGTTTAGTTTACGGATTCAAACATATCAAATGTGTGTTTTTAATATCATAGCATATGTAATAAACATCACATCTGTACATGACAAGATTGAATATCGAGGTAAAAAACACAGTAAATAGGATCAAATTGGATCAGTCATTATTCAGGCATTAAAAAATTTGAAAAAGTTTACACTGCTGGGATACTTTATAACAATCAGACAAGAACTACTGGGGATATTTTCAAATAAAGGGCATCCACCCTTCCTAATGTGTCACTGTTCAGGTTGAAGAAATTCTGCTGTTTAATAAACACTATAAAATAATCATTTATGTGGTGTAGTACTCATTATAATTGTGTATGGTGTAAAAGTTAAAACTGTAAAAACACTAGGTTACAGTCCCCCACCCCTGCAATGCCAACATGGGTGTGTATTCCACATGTATAATCCACATACAAGGCAAGGTGTGTCAACTACAGTGTACAGTCTATGTACTTGTGGAAGGAACAAAGTGTGGTGGCTACAGCAAGGGGGAGAAGTAGACAGTGTGCTGGCCTATCCAGCCACACAATGCTGTCATTGAGGCTGGTTGTGGTTGGCCACAGAACATGGCAGAAAGAGGCCAGAGAGGCCAGGTGGGACCATTGCACAAAGCCCAAAACACTCAGTTAATCTGGAAACCTGAGTCAGCACGCCTTAATTCAATACATATAGTCCGTTTCAACATTCGCAGCCCTTAACCCATTTAGCTATAGCCTGCTCCAACATTCCTGGTTATCACAGCTGCAGAGTATAGTGTGTTTCCAGATTTCATTGATCATATCAACTGTCAGCTATGGCCTGTTTCTGGGGCTAAGCTGATTATAGTCAGTTTCACTCTCACACATCCATGCTGCCTTTGTGGCTGGGCTGGTGTGGCCAACATTACATCATATGACAACCAGTTACATCAGGTGTGACATAATGGTGTGAGCCACTGAAATAATAGGTGGGCAGGAAGGAGTGAGGTTTGTAGAAAGGCAGGTGTTAACGAGCAGGTCACACAGCAGGTGTGCCCCTAGGATTGATACACCAGATTGCTCAACAGAATAGATCACTTCAAAACATTCACAGGTATTGTTTATCATGCCTCTCTGAAAATTATCTACGAATATACACTGTTACACAACACATCCACAGGCCGGATATCTTGCAAGTGCAGCATTCATCAAGATTAAATACTCAGGAAGTATTTTGTAGATATGTATGGCAACACTAAACAGATGCCAAAAGACTTGGATGTCAAATCCCATGTTAGAGGGACTGGTATATATTACTGCCTTGAGTGAACAGGGAGCATTCCTAATACTTCCCTGTACAGAGACAGGTTACTGAAGATTTTGCAGGACCAGTATTACAAGTGTTTTGAAAATGAGATTATTTAGCATGCTAGCATTACAAAGGTTGTACCTCTCCGATGCTGATCTCTGCCTCCGTATACTGCAGGCCCTTCTGGATGATGCTGAGCAGGGCAGCTGGAGGCACCAAAGCCCCATTGATGTTGGACTGGCTGATATGACTCTCAATACCAAATGTGTATGCTGAATGCACAAACCCTGAAACAATGGCAACAATAGTGATGTACACTTTACAGGCATGTCACTGGGGACGGACACACCACACTAACAACACGAACACAAGTCACTGGGGACGGACACACCACACAAACAACACAAACACAAGTCACTGGGGATGGACACACCACACAAACAACACGAACTCAAGTCACTGGGGACGGACAAACCACACAAACAACACGAACACAAGTCACTGGGGACTGACACACCACACAAACAACACGAACACAAGTCACTGGGGATGTATTCACACACACACAGACACAGACAGAACAGGCATTTCAGGCTGTGGGGTAGCTTAGTGCTTCAACTCTTCGCTCGTCACGAAGACAGGGTTTTACTCCTCACAAAGGGCAAAAATATGGGAGACCCATTTTTGACGTCCGCCGCCATGATATTGCTGGAATATTGCTGAAAGTGGTGTAACCCTCACTCACTGCAGGCATGACACTAAGGATGTAATGATGTATTCATTCACCCACCAACTAGTGGTGTTCCGATGATCGATTATAATCGATAATTGATTGGTTACCCTTTTCCGATGCAACAATTGATTGCAAAATTTCACAATCGATTGTCGCTAATATTTCTTTGAAAAGCAGTAATGAATACCCAACTCAGACCACAAGACAACGGGCAGTAAGCAATAATCATAACTTCTGTGTAGTTGACAGAAAATGGATACGCATATATTTTGTTTTGCTAAATGTCATATTTATTGTAGCTGGCAATCACAACAACCTGGCATGTGTATTTCACCTCATTTCATGTGCGTACAACTTTCGCTTACCATATTCATGAGGGTACAACTTTCGCTCCAACAGCGATAGCACCAATTATGTTAATCTCAACAATCACAAACTGATTACCGCCTCGTCATCCATGGAGGCCCTTGTTTACAGGAACATCGGTGAAAACGTGTGTGAAATGGCAGCCTTGTTTCACCTCATTCCATGCGTGTTCAACTTCCACTTACCATGTCTGCGAGGGTTCGTATAACCTTAGTATTGATTATACATATTTTACCTTTATAGAGCAAACCCTGTAACTAAACTTACATAATGCTAGGATATATTTCTCTTGATAAAATAATAGTTTTAAATATTATATTTTACCGATCACTGCAGCAGAATTCATCCCGTTATATTATTGGGTATGTTTTAACTAGATCACTGGGAAACGTGTGCACGGCTGATTGCTATTTCCGGCTTTACATACGAGACAAATACACATATAATACGATGCCTAGCAAAACAAATTAGAACTGAAAAGGTAAATACTCTTGTCTAGTGATGTTTTATTGCAAATTTGACATCTCTACTAACAAAGTCGTCTGTCTGTTCATGTAAAGTGATACAATGTCACTTTCTTGTCACCTCAAAAAAGTTTGACGAAAGTGTAACCCATAGATAAGCTGACCCCCTTCTACAGACTGCTATGTTTGGTCCTCAAAATTCGGCTTATCTATGGTCATATACGATACATTAGTGTAAAAAGTGGGTCCAAATTTGGAAGAAATTGTGAGAATTTGTTGTGATTATGTAAAATCTGCAAAAGAGTGAATTGAACAGTCATCTTTTCTATATCTTGGTAGTCTGCCAGTATTTATCTTTGTACACGTTTTTGTTGATCAATGTAGACTTGGGTTGCTTGTGATTTTGTACAATCTTGCCTCAAATGACAATTAAAATTATGAAAAATAAATTCAGGAGTTTTTAAGTTCTTTTAGATGCACCCTCAAGTCACAATTTTTACAGAAAGCAACCGCAAAAGCCGATATATTTCATTTATGCTCCTTATCATCACATAATTAAAACAAATGACAAATATACAGTATTGCACTAATTTGCAGTATTGTAAAAGAGTTCAAGTGTTTACCTGGGAATTGCATAAGTTGTAAAGAATATTTAATTCTTAATCAGTGTAACCGATTGTACAATCAATCATTGATCGGATGGGACAATCCGATTGCAACCGACAATCGATTATGAAATCTCAACCGATTCCCACCACTACCACCAACCCATATTAGAGATGAGTTACTTGGAATGTATTTTCCCATACTCACACCCATTTTAGAGATTTGTCACTAGGAACATATTCACACACACATGCCCCTATAGAGATGTGTCACTAGGAATGTATTCGCCCACACACACACATATTAGAGAGGAGTTACAAGGAACATATTGGCATACACACACACACATATTAGAGATGAGTCACTAGGAATGTATTTTCGCATACTCACACCCATATTAAAGATTTGTCACTAGGAATGTATTCGCTCACACACACACGCACACATTCTGGAGATGTGTTACTTGGAATGTATTTATGCACACACACATTGGAGATGTTACTTGAATATATTTTCCCACACACATACTAGAGATGTGTTACTAGGAATGTATTCGTACATATACACACACATTAGAGATGTGTCACTAGGAATGTATTCGCTCACACACAACATATTAGAGATGTGTTACTAGGAATGCATTTTCGCACACACTCATTTGAGAGATGTGTCACTAGGAATGTATTCACGCACACAAACACACATATGAGAGATGTGTCACAAGGAATGTATTCGCACACACACGCACACCCATATTACAGATGTCTTACTTGGAATATAATTTCGCACACACACATTTTAGAGATGTGTCACTAGGAATGTATTTGCTCACACACACACACACACACACACTCATATTAGGGATGTCTTACTTGGAATGTATTTTCGCACAGACACGCACACATTTTACAGATGTCACTAGGAATGTATTCGCTCGCACACCCATATTAGAGATGTGCTACTTGGGACGCATTTTTGCACACACACATTTTAGAGATGTGTCACTAGGAATGTATTCACACACACACACACACACACACACACACACACACACACACACACACACACAC
>VKKT01003781.1:57388-67976 GCA_008038995.1 Haliotis laevigata | reverse complement strand
ATTGGTTGAAATTTCGTTCACGGGTGAGAATTGTGCACTGTTGTCAAAAAGGTCGATTTAAGACAGTTAAAGGTCGAAATGAGTAGTTTTAAAGACGGGGTTTCATTTATAACGATGCCAGTTGGTGATTTATGTATTTGTACCCCCTAGGGTTTATGTGATCTTTAATGTTTGCCGACGACAGTGTTAATGTTGGAGACTCTGTGAGACGATTACTACATCAAATAGACTGTTTAGCAGGATTTTGTAGTCAATATGGGATGAAGGCTAATTTAGAGAAACTAAGGAGAACAGGGAGAAAAAGCTCCGTCTATTTTACTTGGATTTTTAAGAAGATCTCAGCTGAACATTAAGGAGTCTACCTTTCTATCTGATAGGTTGGTTTCTCCTATCTTATGTAATGCATCAGGAGTTTGGGGTTTTGAAAGCACCCAGATTTTGGAAAATGTCAACTATAATTTCTCAAAAAGTTCTTCATGTGAATTCAAACACTCCAGCAGCAATTTTATATGGAGAGTTTGGAAGATACCCCCTACATGCAACAACCGTGTTCAACTCAATACTGGTTGAGAATTTCATACATACCTATAATTAGATAGGCTTGTTACCTGATGTTGTATCAGTTAGATGCAGTTGGTAGACACACATGGGCAACAAGAATCAAATGTTTATTGAAAATACTTGTCTTTGGTATAGTCTGGCTGGAGCAAGGTGTTGGTGATGTCTCTCGTTTTCTTAGAGTTTGTAAAGAGCGGTTACAAGATTGTTGGAAACAAACATGAGCGCACACCATCGGTGAAACCAGTAAGCTTAGCAACTATTTCATCATCAAGTCACTGCTAAAACCTGAAACGTATCTGTGTAAGTTGAAAAGCAAAAATCTAAGAATAGTTCTTAGCAGATTCAGATGTGGTAACCATAAGTTGGCAGTTGAAACAGGTCGGTGGGGAGGAGTTGCTAGTGTAGCAGGGCGTGGAGTCATCCCACAGATTACATCCTTACCTTGTTAGCTTGCTGACGGGGTAAAATCTCTTTGGTCATGTGGACAAAGCGTCCGACTTCGGATCAGAAGGTCTGTGGTTCGAATCCCAGCACGGGACTTGGAAAACTTATGGCCACTACATTGGCGCCCAACGTGGGGCTGAGCACGTTCGTATCAAATTTGAGCAAAATAGGTCTCAGTACCCAACTATGCGGCTCGGGACGTGCCTTCTGTTGACGGGGTAGTATGTAGCAGGGCGTGGAGCCATCCCACAGATGACATCCTTACCTTGTCAGCTTGCTGACGGGGTTCACCTCTTTGGTCATGTGGACAAGACGTCCGAATTCTGATCAGAAGGTCTGTGGTTCGAATCCCAGCACGGGACTCGGAAATTTTATGGCCGCTACACTAGAGAGGACTAATATGTAAATATTGTTTGATACTCTGAATGTATCTGCTGTGGAAGACGAAGTACACTTTATTACTTCATGTTGTTTGTATAACGAGATGAGAAATAAGTTCCTGCCATGTATTTGTACAAGCAATTTATGTAATGGAGACAAATTTATGACAATTATGATTCATGTCAGAATCTTTAACGTTGTATATTTTAAAGTGTACGCAAATCAGACAGCTGTATCTCAACGGCTAAGAGAGAGAACTGAAACATTTTACTAATGCTCCTTTTACTGTTTTGATAATCTGAATGTGTTTGCAGTTGAAGACGAATGGTACTTTACTACTTTGTATAAGGAGTCAAGAAATATATTCTTGCTATGTATTTATACAAGCAATATATGCAAAAGTGTACACAAATCAAACATGTTTTTATATAAGGATTATACGCAAATCACAAATCTGACAGCGGTATGTTAACAGCTAAAGGAGAAAACTGAAGTATTTTACTAACGCTTCATTTATTGATTGACAATTTGAATACAACTGTCATCGAAGTCGAAATGCACTTATTAATACATATTGTACGTACAAGTGAGCTGAGAAACAGGTTCAGTACAAGCAGTATATGTAATGGAAACAATTTTATAAAGCTTATATCTCAGAATCTTTAGCACTGTATAGTTTCTAACTATATACACACCAAACAGTTGTATGCTAGAAGCTAAGGGAGACAACTAAATCATTATATTAACTTTTCATTTACTTTTGGTGATGGGAAATTGAAAATTCACTGACACGTTGATGATATATGTACATACATTTGTTCTACTTGACTTGATACACACATGTACTCTCGGCTGGAGGCCTTGGATATTGAATAAAAAAATCCTGAAAAAAACCCTCATGTTCCAACCCGGATCTTGACGGGTTACATGGTCTAACTTTACTGGTTACATCCAGTCAAACATTAGGTGTTTTGCGTGATCAGTAATTTAATGGGTTAACATCAATTAAATAAGAATAAGGGGTGTTTGCAAAGAGTTCTCTGAAACATTCAAAACATTGCACCACTATTCATGTGCCACATCTACCTTCCTCCTCAACTTCACACACACATTTCTGTGCATGAAACTTGAATCAAGTGCCTCTACTAACACTTCTCTGAAGCATCCCCAACACTCCAGTCCTTGTATCATTAATCAAGTGCCCCTCCTGATCCTTCTCTGGAGCATCCCGAACACTCCAGTTCATGTATCATTAATCAAGTGCCTCTACTTACCCTTCTCTGAAGCATCCCGAACACTCCAGTCCATGTGTCATTAATCAAGTGCCCCTCATGATCCTTCTCTGAAGCATCCCGAACACTCCAGTCCATGTGTCATTAATCAAGTGCCTCTACTCACCCTTCTCTGAAGCATCCCGAGCACTCCAGTTCATGTATCATTAATCAAGTGCCTCTACTTACGCTTCTCCGAAGCACCCCGAACGCTCCAGTCCATGTGTAAAAGGGATTGCAGCCACGCGACCTTATATTTACAGAAGTGGAAGTTATATTTCCCCTCTCTGCAGTCCACAGACTTCGAAACACACGCACATTCCGTTCAGCGTGAGACCTCTACATCGCCAACTCACTCTTAGTAGAAATTCCATATATTGAAATCGATACTATGTCTCGTTTTGGCTTAATTAGCGACCAACAAAACTAATTGCTTAATTGCAACTAATTTGGTCATTGTGTTTCATCATTGATGACCTATGACGTCATGCATATATTGCATATTAATGACGTTACATGGGTCAATAGGTGCAGAGCGACATGAGTGGCTCTGAACTTATCAACTTATATCTACTGAACCAATAAGAGCGCGCGTTTTTCGAAAATAGGTTCATGAGCGCGCGCAGCTTTCATATATAGGAATGACACTACGCTAATTACTATGCATTGTTTTCCGTTAATGAAGGCATGGGCCCTTAATTGCATAAGTGCATACGGTTAATCACTTGTGACCTCACCTTGTTGACCTGTGACGTCATGTATATATTTGCATATTAATGAGTTATTCTGCATTTTTAATCATGCAGCCTCATAATGATGACGTCAGAGAGCCTCTCGATGAATTGGTCACGTGGGTTGATGACGTCATAGAGCCACATGTGTTGCTCTGAAGATCTTAAAAATATACTATTGTCACCCTGCTGGGAGGGGTGACAAGGAAACTTGTTAAAGTGTCATTGACTCTGTGTTTCGGGTACCCAGCAACTAATGGACATTAATGTCGATTAACATAACACGGGGACAGAAAATTAGTTCAATATACAAGATTTGTAAACATTGACTGAATTTATGTAACCGATTAAATATTTGAAAATAAACTACTCTCTCGGAATCAGAAGGTCCAGGTAATACTGAAACAAAGGGCCCAGGTAATACTGAATCACATGGTCCAGTAGAACTGAATCAGACAGTTCACGAAATACTGAAACAGACGGCCCGGATAATACTGAATCGGTTGGTCCAGGTAGTACTGAATTATGTGGTCTAGGTAATACTGAATCAGACGGTCCAGGTAATACCGAAATAGGTGGTCCAGATAATACTGAAACGGAGGGTCCAGGTAATGCTGAAACAGGCGGTCCAGGTAGTGCCTAATCAGGTTGCTCAGGTCATACTAAATCAGGTGGTCCCGGTAATACTGAACGACTTTCTCAATGGCATTGTGTATTGTAGCACATATAGTATTATTATAAGAGTGTAAAAGTTATGTAACACTTTTTATATCTCAAACTGTACTCTAAGACTCCAGGCCAAGAATTACAATAAACTTCTCTTATTCCGTTATTCTGTAATGCTGAATCTAACGTTCCAGGAAACACTGAATCATATCTCTAGGTAATACTGACTTTTAAACAGTTTAACTTAACATATTGTCCTCTTTCTGCGCTTACAAGTGCATTAAAAATACAATACATTCACCTCATCAGAACTACGTTTTAAGGGTTGAGTAACTACCCCAGACATGAGTAATGCTAAATCGACACTTGTGTTTAAACAGTTTACGCCTGCAGAGGGTAACCCATTCTCTTGTCACGCTCAGCAAATCGTCTCACTCTGACTAATGAGTCCAGGGTGGCAATATTAGAGAGCCGGATTGAAGCAAGGGATTGGTGTCCCATAACTACAAATACCTAAAATCTATGTGTGTGATCTTCTGCGGAATAAACATCTGTGACTTTTCTGCTAAAAATAAATTTGATCGTTGTCACATAAGTATAACATGCATTATCACCATTAACAGCATGTTGACCGGACAGAGTTAAAACAGCAAAGTAAACACACGCATATATGAGACAAAGGTATATACTGAACATAAAGTTTCAGTTGCGGTGCAAGCTATTTGATGTACCCTTCATAAGTTCGTCGTCGCCAACGTGTCAGTATCAATCTAACGCCATTTTGCTGGAACTTCCGCTAACGATTACTTGGGTATGTGTTCAGAATAAGGTGGAGGCGTATTAAGGTTCTTAGGAGTGCAGAACAAGACTGGAGACGGGTTTGGGGGTGGGGGGTGGGTGTGTGTGTAGGGGGTAATAAAATATCTCTAGGTTTGTAGGAATTGCTCTTAAAATCGAGGCCAGCCCAGTGCCCAGCCCAGCTAGGGATCAATGGTTATACCCTTCTAAAATCAATGAGCATTCTGAAAATAACAACTAGATTTCTGTCATCTAAGTATATATTTATTATCACCTTTAGCAGTTTGTTTGCCTATTAGAGTTGAAACAGCAATACAAACTCAGTCATATTATGTCCAGAAGGTAATTTGTGTGATGGGCATCAGCAGTCCATCTAGGACAGGGATATATTATATAGACAGAGTGGCAGTTGCAATTCCAGCTAGTTGATATGTTTTTCATCAGGCCATCAAAACGGGCGTCAGAATCGCCATGTTGGTGGAACTTTTGCTGTCGCTTACCTGGAAGTCTGCTCTTGTGCTGCATGAGAACCAGCATGGCCTGTGTAAGTTCTGCCTCTTTGGCATTATTTCCATAATATGCTACAACCTAGCTTCAGCCCAAGAAGAAGTCGTATTAAGGTTTGAAGAGGCAATACGTACATGACAGTTTACAGGAGAGCAGGCGGGTGGGTGGAAAAATATTCGTACGTTTGTAGTAATGGTTCTTTCTGTCGTTTATGATTGTAAAGAGCTCTAATGAAAAATCTAAAACTTTTACATTCAGATGGGTTATCGTACCTTTGCTTTGACATTTTAGTAATTGTTTTCTGTAGTTACGTTAAGTGGTTGTAGGTGGATCTTTTGCTCATGGTCACAATGTATTCCTGGTTTATATCCAATGTTCTATGAATACTTTATATGCAATATTGCTGCATATACATTGCATGTTTAAGACTCTTCAGACGAAAACTTCGGTTCTTTATTGGAAGCATCAGGTATGTTCCATATGGACTATGACATCAGCTCCTCTACAGAAGATAACCTAAATAGAATCCTTAGAGATATGGATAAGGTACCCCAGACCCACCTCAACGTGTTGCTGCTCTGTGACGTCACAACAACGGTTTCAGTCTTACGTCAGATGGTACGTCAAACAATATATACATACTTATAACAACCACAAAGAAAGTATTCTGTAACCCATCTTTCACATGTTTCCGTGAATGAAGACATCCAGTATAACAGGTGTCAGCGACAGAAGGCTAAATCCGCTGTCTCAGATAGTGTAACTTCAAACACAAGTTCAAGCTTTTAAGTTGTGAGTAAATATTTAACACTCTGAAAAACTATGAAAGATACAAGTGGCATTTCTTAGATGTAGTGACTATCACTGGATATGGCCACTTTCAAATACTGACTATTTAAATATATATCAACGTCAGTCTTAATTGCCTAGGGAAACAGAATCATTGCGTGTGGCGTAAAACGCAAAACAAGGATCATTGAAAATCTGTGTTCGTGAAAAGGGTTTGTCCTGCCATATCTGCCAGTCTCGCAATTTGAATAGAACTAAGCACGTGCTTAATGAAACATTTCAGCCTAGTTTGTGACCTTGTTCCTGACTGCCATGTCACGTTTCTGTTAGCCATTATTACGAACAATTAAATTATACTATTGCTAAATGTTATGAAAGTAAATAATAATGATTCTTAGCTCTTCTAGTCACAAATACATCTGCCTTCGATGAAGGCATTTTGACATACTCGCAAACATCGCACTTGGATATCTATTGAAGCATGAGAACATATAAACTTCATACGAACTACTTCCCTACTTTAGTATCGATTCTGCGGTACAAGATCCAACTCCTCGGTCGACTTGTGTCACGTGTCGCGGGTGCTGGTTGTCGGGACATCAGATGACTTACCTGTACTACTGGAGAACAACATCCAGGTGGAGAATGTGGCGTTGGTGGAACTATCTTCAACACAGGTGAGCTATTGTTTCAGTAACTACTTGTCATATATGTTAGGTCCGCTGGAAAGTAGTAGAGAATGTAGTAACTTAAACATGAATGCAGAGCAGTTGATTTTGTCTGGCGTAAAATGTCATTATGACAGAAAGATATCGACAAGATGGTGATAAAATATTTCATTAAATATCTAGCAATATTCAAGGATGCATATCCTTTGGTGTCTACAGTTAACACCCTTTTGAGGTGCAATGATTGTGCTCGCCCGGATGACCTTAAGAAACTTTGCTAGTGTTGTTTGCTTGGTGTTGGCTTGATGTTTACACAGTAGGATGCCTATGAGCACAGAAAACTGTCGTGACTCGCCAACTGCTTATATAATGCAGGATCCATACCATGACAAAAGAAAAGGGTGTACTTCAATCTCTTCTGGGTTAACGTGGCCTCAATATCCTAAACAGTGGCCATGTTGAATACCATGTCTGTTGATACCAGGGGCATTGTACAAAGGCGAATATGTGGACACTGATGTTCCATCCTAATGGACGCTGCTTCACAGACGTGGCTCTCTGCAATGGAGCAATAACAAATCCTACGGACGTGTTCCCCAATATCAAGTTTGGTTACAATGCACGCAAACTTACTGTCGTTATGAAGGTAGGCAGTAATAAATAAATTTACTTGCTAAGGAAATATCAAATGTTAATGCCAGTGTCCTCACTTGGATATTTGTAAATTACGTAGCAAATTTGACAGAAGGCAAACAATCCAAAAGAGCAGATTTTCGATCTGTCCATCAATATAGCCTTCTGGTCCTTGTCATGTTCAAGCGTTGCCTGTAAAGTGCTGTAATGTCAGTAGGACCGGCGCTTTCTAGAAAAGATGAGACGGGGTTATGACTGTGAAGTTCACATACTAATTCCAGCTAAATGAAAATGATCTTTTGGGAGTGATGTTTCTTAGAAAACATTGAATTAGATGTGGCAGTTATACCGTTGCAATATGCTTAGAACTGAAATATCCGATATCCAATGAAACTTGTAAAGGAGGAAACTTTGTCATGCTCAGAAAAGTTTTTGGGATTGGTTGACATCCTTCTATCCCTTGATTATCTTAAATCATTTGTTACAATATAAATGTGATATTTACTTAAAGGACAACCACCTAGGACATGGCTTCGTGACAGTGAATAATCGGAAGGTGTTTGCATATCCTTTACATCTACTGAATCTTCTGTCACAAGCAATGAACTTCAGGTGAGCTGTTATTTATACACAAAACACGGGAAGCACTCTCTTAAAGTAAATAAACAATTATTCGTTTTCGTTCTCAGCTGATACCAAATTTACAACAAAGGTGTAAAGATTGTTTTCAGTAAGAATGGGGTGGAAATATGCAAGTCAGCATCCTCCTAGTCGTTGAACAACCACCATTGGGTGTGTGGAAATTAATTAATGGTTTGTATACATCCGAATGTAAATTAAGAATATTACCAGGGCTATGTCGATGTTGTTGCAATGATCTGATGTGATATGTTTCACGCTACGAAATATGAAAACAAATGCAGATACTTTGATTGTGTGGATCCTGTTATAGCAAATATCACATACTCCTTCGACATGCATAAAGGCTCACCAAATAACCGCTCACAATGATGCCCATGAGTTCATTAATTCCTTTTCCAAATTCAAACCATGTACTTCTTCATTATACTATAAACCACTGTCCTTCAGTTCAGAAAACAACGAACACATCTACTCATACATGTTTAAGGCCTTCAATTTAACGCGTTGCATTGTTAAGTATGTGACGCATTCTCACCTACGATTATTACATGTCTTTAGTGAATAGTTACAGGGTTATACCACCAAGGGAAGATGAGTGGGGCAGGAATATCAATGGTTCATGGAGTGGAGTGTTCGGGATGCTTCAGAGAAGGGGAAGTAGAAGCACGTGATTAATTATTCATGGACAGGGGTGCCTGGGATTGTTTTAGAGAAGCATAAGTAGAGGCACATAATTTATTATCCGTGGACATGAGAGTTCAGGGTGCTTCAGAAAAGAGTAAAGAGCGGCACTTGAATAATTATCCGTAGACAGGAGAGCTCAGGATGCTTTAGAGAAGTATAAGTAGAGGCAGTTGATTCAAGGTTCACAGAATGTGTGTGAAGTTGCAGAGGACGGTAGATGTGGCACATGAATAGTGGTACAGTGTTTTGAATGTTTCAAACAATTCTTTGCAAACACCCCTTATCATTAATTAATTGTCCCAAGTATGGTGATCTACCTTCTGTTGTTGGCAATCTATAGCCGGTTGTTTCGTTGCTTTGTCATTTCTAGTTAAACTGTTTCAGACTTAATTACTAGTTTTAAATGGATATATGTGATACACAAGTAGTTTTACTGTCGTAGTATCCCAGCTATATAACTCGACGCTTTTAACGTTAATTACTGGACTGCGTGGTCCAGACAGGATTATTCGTGTGGAGTTAAACAACAACAAACAAACACACGAATAAACTATGTCATATCAAAATAATCTAATAACATAACCTTTATCCATGTACCATTGACTTTATGCTTTCATTCTTTTTGTTGCAGAAATTGTGCTTAAATGTTCGGGCATAGCTTTAAATAGCTTGTAATACATAGTTGTTTGTTGCAGGAGGCAGACCTGGCAGCGGATACGCTAGCCATCCACACTGACCGCCTTGCAGTTTCTGACTACATTCTGCCTCCGGTAGGTGAAAGCAGACAAATTATTCTGTACAAGAAAGAGGATGTCATAGAAAAGGACAATCTGTGGATCTTTCTCCGACCGTTCCAATCCTGTGTCTACAGTATGTTTGGCGTGGCACTCATTACATGTATAAGCCTTCTGTCTTTTATTCGATTCATTCACAATAAAGACGTATTTACATCTCATTTTGCGTCGGACGACAAGGATACTGACAGAAATATGCAATTAGACAACTGTTCAGCCGCCAGCCGTGGAATCCAGACTTCTACATCAGCAGCATTCGCCACCTATGGAGCAACTGTGAAGCAAGGTGAGAAAATATTACATTTAAAAGCTAAGAGTTGGTGTCCTATCTGTCGAACGTTGATGTGTCGAAGTGAAAACTGGTCCCTGTGGATTCCTTCTTCAGTCATTATTTTGTGGATGTGTTTGAGTATTCATTTTGGAAATTATTTTGCTTCGAGCAATTTTTGTATTTTTTCGTTATTTTGGAGCAATATTTACCGATCTTTTCAAAACTGGAGCTGCCAAACTGAATGTTTTTCTAATTTGTTGCATCCAGATCTTCCAAGAATTGATCATATTTTATTTCTACCGATACTTCAGATGTATCTATGTAGTGTGGACACTTTGTTGCACATGGTTATTGAATGGTGCATAATTAATGTATATTATTTGATGTACTCACTCCGGTGAATCCCAAATAAGAGGAAACTCTTTGTTCTGACAATGACACTTGTCGAGAAAGGGTTGCAGGACTTTCAGGTTGATAGAAGCGTCACGGATGGCACAGTTGTGTTAGGCACAGCTTCTCGCCCAGGTAATGCAGAAACGTAATTATGGTGTGACGTATCTCAGCATCACACTCATTCTCGTTAGTTTAAAAATGATGAACCTGCTTTACTTGCTGATTTCCTTCCACATTAGGAAGGCGCGATTTGGTATAAGTAGAATATTGTTAAAACATCTCACTCACTTTTTCAATGTGGTATATATCTTTTATATGCAGTATTTTGCACACAGGATCAGCCATAGAGTCATCA
>VKKT01003779.1:120440-132720 GCA_008038995.1 Haliotis laevigata | reverse complement strand
TCAATTATTTACAGACCGCCACCATATAGCTGGAATATTGCTGAGTGCGGCGTAAAACTAAATTTTACAATTTATCATTACTTATCAGTACCTGGAATTTAACTGAGTGACGGTTCGGATGCTGATTTGTTGTTGCTGCTTTTCAGGCTAGATATACACCAGTCCAACTTTCGTGCAAGTAGGGCTTTTGGAATTGAGTCCAAAGACAACTATAACTTTGACGGTAAGCCGACATTTTTGTAGCATATTGTGAGGTTGTTAATTGCCGCTTAGAACAGTATGTTAGATACATCAGGTGGTGTCAGCTTGATCCTGGAGTGGGTTACTACTTGATGTATTTTCTGTTACAGCCAACATTTTCTTCGACAATGCTTTTAGTGGAAAAGGGAAACAAAGGACAATCAACAAGTATGTTCAGCGACTACACCAGGCAATTAAACAGGCATGCAGGTGAGATTCACCATGAATATGTCAATACCCACACTCCCACAAAGATTCAAGGCTATGTGTTCACTTTCTCTTTAAAAACGTTTTACCTTTTAAATTGATAAATATATCTGTATTTGACGAATTATTATCAAGACTTTTTTGGCACGCATATCATGGTATCCTTATATGTTTTGTTGTTGTTGTTGTTGTTTTAAAAAAAATATCTGAGCCTTCAACAGCTAGGACCAGTCTGACCTTAAATGGAAAGTAGCAATAAATTATGACAAGCTAAACCAGTTTCTTTTCCGAGTACAGCCTGGTTCTCGGTGTCTGCTGCGCTAAGTTGAAGCGGTAAGACCCCGGGAACCAGGCTGTTCCCAGTACACTAAACACATTGGCGCACCGGTTCCGCACCAAATGTCACCCCCTTGAAACTATCTGTGGTCACATTCCGCATAAGTATTATATTGAAAAAGACAGAAGTAAATATTAATGTGTTTGTAAGTTATAATTACTGGATGGATGTACTTTTGATAAACACAAAAAATACGAGTATTACACAAAATCATCCAATCACTGTTACCAGATGGTTCAGTCAGCATACACTGATGTCAAAAAGTGCTTGTTAACGACTGATTTTGACTTGGCGTAATATAATCTGAAAGAGAGGCTGGAAGATTATAGTTATGAATTGACCTTCGACTGCTTACGTCCAAATGATTAAATCAAACAGATTGTCCAAGATGTAAATGAGTTGACTTTAATATATTCATATATATTAGAATGATGTTAATGATTACAGAGAGGTGTTCCCGGAGGGAGAAATAGAACTAGATCCTCCCAACAAAGTAAAAACTCCTTATGGGGGGAAACTAGAATATGCTTTGCCAAATGATAACAAGCTCATGGTACATCTTAAAGACAGTTCGAAGATTCGTCGTAAAAAGAGATGGAGTCAAGTAAGTATTAATAATATTTGTGACTAAACACTCACAGACACAAACGCAAACTCGCGCGCACGTGAGATTCACTAATGTGCAGTAGAGCATGTACAGTTATATTGACACAGAGTAGTGACAGGATATATATTGGACAAAATAAGTTAAGGATATTGGTATTTTTATCATTGATATTTTATCAGTATGTGATTGAATAAATAGATAATTATTCATAATTTCAAAATTTACATATATCTGTAACTATTTTTGTCCAGTAAATATCATTTATTTGTATATGAATTCACTTTTCAATTGCACTAATAATCTTCAAACATCGGAAGCATTATTTAAAATTCTTATTCCATTAACACTCTAATTTATTACACACCCGTAGAACCCACATATCATTCTCCTCGTATAATATGCTGGTGTTGAATTTCATACGCGTGTATAAGAATTGATACTACGGTTTGTACCAAGGACAAACTGTTTTCCACGAAACACATGTTTAAGTCTGGGCTAGTACAAGCAGCTGCACATACATACGCATGCATGTCGTCATATGAGCAAAATATTCTCAAGTACGACTTTAAACCCAATTTCACCTCACCTCACCTCACCTCACCTCACTTGAGCAGCAAACTAACCAACTTACAGTAACTAATAACTCACATAGTGCACTTTGTACATTCCTACAAATGAAAGATGAAACATTAAAAATAAACCTATTCCTAAATGAACAATGTTGAGTAAGAATAAAAAAAATCAAGCTGAGGTTTATAACAGTGAGTGCTTATGGTTTTACGTCGCATTTAGCAATAATCCAGCAATATCACAGCGGGGGACATCAGAAATGGGCTTCACACATTGTACCCATGTGGGAATCGAGCCCAGATCTGCAGATTGACGAACGAACGCTTCAACCACAAGACTACCGCACCGCCCTAAGACCAGTAACATGCTTGATGGCATCCTGCATGTCCTGCCCTAGGCCCCGTTTCACAAAGCTCTCGTAAGCCTAGGATCTCGTAACTTTCCTCGTAGCATTCCTACATCCGGTAACACTGACGTAACGCTACGAGAGCTTAGTGAAAAAGGGCTGGATCTTAATGCTGTACACTGACAGGTGATGTACATGTACTACTTCCTGAAGCATGGCATCACAGACAATTCCAACTATAAGACCAAAGAAGCGGTTGAGGAGAAGGCTCAGAACACCTTCCTGTTGGCCCTTGACGGAGATGTGGACTTCCAGCCTGATGCTCTTCGTATTCTCCTGGACAGGATGAAGGCCAACCCCTATATAGGCGCTGTTTGTGGCAGGATTCACCCCGTAGGGTCTGGTAGGCATCCCTTACGTTTAGAAACACTGAACCAGCAAAACGCTGGGCCGCATTTCACAAAGCCATCATAGCATTATGACTATCGTCGATTTTTGAAACAGGCCCCCGGTCTTCAGAAACCCATGCTTGTCTTAAAAGGCGTTAAGCTTGGTTTCGACGGGATCGGGTGGTCAGGCTTGTTGACCTATGTGACGCATGCATGTCATCGTGTCCCAACTGTGTAGATCGATGCTCATGATGTTGATCGCTGGTCTCTAAAACACAGTGGGCTGCTGTAGAAAACCTCATGGGAATGATCGTCGGTCTATGTAGTGACAAGTCTATATGGAAATAATGTATACTGAGCAGCACACATTAACAGTTACCCGTGAAGATCCGGATTAGAATTGATCTTCAGTGACCCATGCTTGTCGTAAGAGACGATTAATGGCATCGGGTGCTCTGGCTTGTATATCAATGCTTATGCTGTTGATCACTTGATTATCTGGTCTAGACTCGAATATGTTCAGACCTCCGCCATATAGCTGAAATAATTAAACCACAAACAAAACCAAAACAAACAACACAAAAAGCACAGGGTCACTGCATGATTCCAGGTCCTATGGTGTGGTACCAGAGGTTTGAGTATGCAGTGAGTCACTGGCTCCAGAAGGCCTCCGAGAACATGCTAGGGTGTGTCTTGTGCAGCCCCGGATGTTTCAGCCTCTTTCGGGGTTCTGCACTCATGGATGCCAACGTGATGAGGGCGTATACCAAGACGGTGTCGGAGGCCGCAGAGAAGATACAGTATGACTTGGGTGAGTTGGTTTGTGACCATGACGTCACGCTGTTGTTGCTGCAGTTGAGTCTGAGCCAGGATTTCACTGATCTTTCTGAACTTGTAGTTTAATGTCGTTATGTAAAACTCTAGAGGAATTACATCGCAAGCGTAACATGGTTTAAGTATAAGAAACCATTTGGGGATTCGTGAATTATCGAGAGATTTATCCATTGCATACCCCATATGTTTACCTAGGATACTGCAAGAAGCACACATCGTTTAACGATCATTTAAGGCAAATAAGAGTCACTATTCTTCTAATATCTCAATCAGTTTCACTACATACTGGCGAGTGAAGATTTTAGCAATATTCCAGCATACCACGGCGGGTAGTCTCTCGTACAGACCCTGAAGCAAATATATCCAAGAAATCCCATGCAAGTCTAGAAAATGTGGCAAGTCTAGATTTCCTCAGCTTCTGAAAATGAAGAAAGTCTCAGGGCTCCTTTTCATTATATATATATTTTTGTACTATGAACGTTTTTTTTCAGTAAAATATGTTCATTTCAGAGACTAGTTGTTAGTCTTCACGGCGGGGGAAAACCAGGAATGGGCTTCACACATAGTGCCCATGTGGGGAATCGAACCCGGGCCTTTTGGTGATCCCCACCGTAATATTGCTGGAATATATCTAAAAGCGGTGTAAAATCAAATTCACTCATAGGCCCCCCCACTGATTGTGTTGCTGTGCCGGAAGTATACAAAACTAGGTCGTCAGCGCTTGGCTCTACTACCTCCGGCGATCTGATTGGTTAATAGCATGACAACAAATGCGCGTGCGAATATGAAAGGGAAATTTAAAGTTTGACAAGATGTCACGGTCTCATGTTTTATCTTGGTAAGAATAATCTTAAAAACAAGAAAAAATATTTTTTTTAAAGAAACATAATAATAATCCATTCATTCAGTGTTATGCGTTAGCCAAGCTAGTGGTGCCAAGCGCTGACGACCAAGTTTTGTTTACTTCCGGGATAGCAACTCGATCTTTGGCGATTTAATAAAACAACAACAAATGCATCCCCACGGGAAGCATGTGTATATGCCTCCTACACGCATCGGAAATATGGACAAATGTTTTTGATACTTGTGAGACCTTTCGATATATTGACTGATGTGTGTGCGCATTGTCCGATTTTCGATCTTGTCGTTGCTGGATTTTCTGACCCACGGTGGGGGCCTATGCACTCACTAAAACACATGCTGCTGATTTTCTTTCTTACCCTATGTTAAGGTGAAGACAGATGGCTATGCACGTTACTTCTACAACAAGGACACCGGGTGGAGTACACTGCTGCATCCGACTCCTTCACCTTTGCCCCCATGGATTTCATAGAATTTTTCAAGCAGAGGCGACGATGGACGCCCTCCACGATGATCAACGTCCTTGACCTGATCATGTCCTGGAAAACGACTACCAGAAACAATTCTGACATCTCCATCCTGTACATCATCTACCAGCTGGGACTGTTTGTCTCGTCCGTCGTCACCCCGGGGACGGTCTTCATGCTGATTGTCGGGGCCCTCAGTTCCAGCTTCCAGAGCATTACCCTAACGACATCGTTTCTAATTAACTTGGCACCACTCGTCATATTTGTGATTCTCTGTTTCAAGACCAGTACAAAAACCCAGGTGAGGTCATCCCGTTGAATGTTGTCAGTGAGAACTCAGTGTTAGTTTAAATTAAGGGTGTTTCAGTGAAAGTTACAACATACCTGATACACATACATATTTGTTTTTGTAACCCGTATGGTATTCTAACAATTATCATTTACTACCCTCACCCGTGAACATCCGGGTATGAAAGAATGAGACCGAAGCCTCTTCATCATGCAAGCGTGAAATATTTGACAGGATGGTTTGGCGAGAAACATTGTGGGTTAAGAGTGAGTGAGTGAGTTGAGTTGTACGCTGCACTCAGCAATATTCCAGCTATATGGCGGCGGTCTGTACATATTCGAGTCTGGACCAGACAAACCAGTGATCAACAGCATGAGCATCGACCTGCACAATTGGGAACCGATGTAGTTGGGTTTATGCCATCTTATATCTTGGTCTAAGCTTGATATTACCTATGAGCTATAACCTGTTGAATATCAGCCTTCAGCAGCTTTGTGTAATACACGTATAACCATCTATAACCGCGGTGATCCGACTTTCAATAATTATTGGTCAACAGTTGCCTATGATTGTGGAAAGAGGCAAATAACGAGACACGCTGATTTGGCTAATGCATGTAACCGTATGCCATTTGTGCAGATCGATGCTTATTATATTAAGCACTAGATTGCCTGGTCCAGACTCGATTCTTTACAGACCAACCCGTGAAGATCCGGGTTAGAATTTGCCTTTAGCAAACCCATGCTTGTCGTAAGAGGCGACTGACGGGTGGACAGGCTCGCGGTTTGACAAGTGTCATCGTATCCCAATAACGATAGATCGATGCTGTTGATCAGTGGATTGTCTGGTCGGACTCGATTATTGACAGACCGACGCCATATAGATGGGATATTGCTGAGTTAAACAAGAAACGCAAACAAAACAAACCCAAATGAATTCAAAGACCAACTTACCAGTGTTCTTACGTTCTGATTCATCGTTCCAGCTGACGTTCGCCCTAGTTCTGACAGTATGCTACTGCCTGCTTATGACAGTGGTGCTGGTCGGAATTATCAAACAGGCAGCTGAGAGTGGCTTCTGCTCCATCTCGACCATCTTCCTGACAGGGGTTGCTGGCATCTTTGTCATCTCTGCTCTGCTCCATCCCCAGGAAATAGCATGCCTCTTCCACGGAGTATTGTACTTCCTTCTCATCCCAAGCACAACCCTCCTGATGGTCATTTACTCTCTGGTCAACTTGAACGACGTGTCATGGGGAACGAGAGACAGTGGAGAGTCCAGCAAAGTCCAGGGAAAAGATGAACCGAAGAAGAAAATGAAAACTTCAATGAAATTGCTGTCACGACTACTGTCAAGGGTAACTGGTGGTGATGGTCTAGAAGAGCCTCTTCTTAAAGGAAATCAGGTGGTTGAAGATAGACAATCGGATGAGAATAGTCCACAGGGGAACACTTCGGAGGAGCAAAATGATTTGCCAGACGGTGAGTTACCCATATTTTTGTAACCCTCTTTGTACTTTTAACCCATGAAGACCCGATATAGAATTGATCTTCAGCAAACCCAGGCTTGTCGTAAGAGGCGACTAACGGGGTCGGGTGGTCAGGCTTGCTGACTTTGTTGACACACGTCATTGTATCCCAGTTGCGTGGATCGATGCTCATTCTGTTTATCATTAAATTGTCTGGTTCAGATTCCATTATTCACAGACCGACACCATATAGCTGGAATATTGCCGAGTGCGGCGTTAAACAACAAGCCAACTAACCAAATCCTTGCACTATTAAACTCGCTGTAATTGAATCCTTGGAGCTCTTGATGACAGAACATCACCCCAAGGTCATGCGATTCAGCTTGTACTAGTTTATTTGTGTAATACAAATCGAGCTGTAACCAACTCATCTTTTGCACAGCAACGATTTAATCACGCCAGTTTCATAATCTAAATTAAAGTAATGGATTAAGACAATAACCGATGTGTATTTCTTGCTGCAGGAGACAAGACCAATGACAACGACCTTTTGGATCCTTATCGAGGCCGTCCTGAGAATTTGTCCCAAGATGAGAACATATTTTGGTCAAACCTTATCGGTGAATACCTGGAACCTATAGATGAAAAGGATGACACGCTTACAAAGAACCTGGCTGCACTTCGGAACACAGCTTGTCTTGGCTTCATCCTCATCAATGCAGTGTTTATCGTTCTTCTATTCGCACTAGAGAGCATAGCACAGCATACGCCAAACCTGGCCTTTGAACTGCCCTGTCCGGACCCAACATTTAAACCGGAAAAGGTACAACCATTATCAATAGCTTTCATAGTGGTGTTCGGGTTGTTGCTACTGGTACAATTTATCGCTATGCTATTTCATCGGTTTTCAACCTTGCTGCAAATCATTGCCGGTAAAGAGATTCACTTTAGTTACATTTGGAAACGAAAAGGAACCAATAGCGATGTCCAGCTTGAAGAGTTGATGAGGCTAATCCATGACTATGAAAACAAGAGTTCAGACACAACAACAATATCGACGGATGACGAAAAGAAAGAGGACAGAAGAAGGAGGTATCGACTGAAAAGCAAGAAAAGTGACCTCGGTAACAGACATCTTTGGCACAAAATGTGCCAAATAGCAATTGAGCTGTACAATAATCGGAACCGTGATTTCCCCCTTGATGAAGCTGTGAGGGAGGAATTTGAAAACCTTTCCTTGATGTCGAGGAGGACAATTGAAAACCTGGTGAGAAAGGCAATTGATCAATTGTTGAAAAAAGGGGCTAACAAAAACCCGATGCCGTTTACCGACACGGTTTTGGCGGAACTAATCAGGAGGGGGATTCGGGTTGAGGAGAAGACTAAAGGAGAACCCAAAACCTTAAATTCAGTATTTGGGTTGACCGTTTATGACAAGAAACGCAGACGACAAACTGTTATTCCTGGAGGATCATTGGGATCATATGGATACTGGAGCGAGGCATCAAGAAACACTGTTTCACAAGTACGTACCGCACACAGCGTTATAGAAGAGATAGAACCTGACTATGACTAGTAGAATATGTTGTGTTGCATATGGAAGTGTTGCAGAAACATGTATTCTAATACATTTTAACGTACTCGAGATGAAACAGTCATCTAATTAACACAGTCTTAGACGGGGAGGTAGGTAGCGTTTAATGCGTTCGCTTGTGACGCTCAAAAGCCGGGTTCGATGCCCCACATGGGTACAATATGTAAAGCCCATTTCTGGTGTATCCAAGCGTGATATTGCTGGAATATTGCTAAAAGCGGCGTAAAGCTAAACTCACTCACAGTGTCACAGGTTTGGTTTGGTTTGTTTTGTTTGCTGTTCAACGCCGAACTAAGCAATATTCCATCTGTATGGCGGCGGTCTTTAAATAATCGAGTCTGGACCAGACAATCACGTAATCAACAGCATGAGCATCAATCTACTGAGATACCATGACATGTGTCAACCAAGTCAGCGAGTCTGACCACCCGATCCCACTAATCGCCTCTTACGACAAGCATGGGCTACTGAGGACCCATTCTAACCGGGATCTTCACGGGTATAACACAAGTAGTACCTAAGAAATTACAGAAACATGTTTGTTTTCAAGGGTAAATTGTCAGTTTAACTGAAAGTCTAATTACAGTGATTGATATTGTATTTGTTTCTGATAAAAGTACCTTTGACTGAACGAGCCCAGTCGGATATAAGTATACTGTGACTTCATATCCGGTGCGCTATCGCTCTGTGCGAGTGTTGGGTTAGTGAATGTACACGTGTGTTGTGTTCGTGAATGTACGCGTGTTGATACTGAGTTTGAGTTCATGCAGTTTGCCATCTTATGAATTGCAATTGTTAATTAAAGTGTAAGCGTGATCTGTGTATGTCGTGATGGTTTTGTTGCAATTACATAATGACTCCATCTTTGTTTTATAAACAAAGATCATGACGATATCCATTGATAGAATTAGTTGTGCTGTGTTCTGAGTTGCAATAGTTTCAATTGTGGATACAGATTATTTATACCCAAGCGTCTTAAACTTTAAGGGGCCCAGCATGAAAAACATATTCTGATATTTGATTGTTTCTATTGAGTTGTTCATTGTTTATCATTTATTGAAACAAACTGTCATCACATCTTTGGTCTTGGCACTGGGATTATATTGTAACGCAGGTGGGATGTCACATGGAACTCAAATAACTTGTACAAAAGATCAAAGTGTGCATCACCAGGTGACAATATATGATACTACAATCGCTCTATTTTCTTTAGGGACGGTGGGGTAGCCTAGTGGTTAAAGCGTTTGCTCGTCACGCCGAAGACCCGGGTTCGATTCCGAACATGGGTACAGTGTGTGAAGCCCATCTCTGGTGTCCCGCTAAGTGCGGCGTGAAACCATACTCACTACTTTCTACACTATTTTCTTTACTGCCAAAGTAATAAGCAACAGGTGGTGATATAACGAAAAAGGTTACACTAATGGTTGTGATAGTTCCCAAACAGTGTTATGTCAATAGTAGCTATAAAGTGAACTTCTTTATGATGTCAACCAGTAAGCACGTAGTATGTTGTCAACAAGAAAGCATGTAGCATGTTGTCAACAAGAAAGCAAGTAGTATGTTGTCAACAAGAAAGCATGTAGCATGTTGTCAACACGTTAGCACGTAGTATGTTGTCACAAGAAAGCATGTAGCATGTTGTCAACAAGAAAGCACGTAGTATGTTGTCAACAAGAAAGCATGTAGCATGTTGTCAACAAGTTAGCACGTAGTATGTTGTCAACAAGAAAGCATGTAGCATGTTGTCACAAGAAAGCATGTAGTATGTTGTCAACAAGAAAGCACGTAGTATGTTGTCAACAAGTTAGCACGTAGTATGTAGTCACGAGAAAGCATGTAGCATGTTGTCAACGAGAAAGCACGTAGTATGTTGTCATAAGAAAGCACGTAGTATGTTGTCAACAAGTTAGCACGTAGTATGTTGTCACAAGAAAGCATGTAGTATGTTGTCAACAAGTTAACACGTAGTATGTTGTCACAAGAAAGCACGTAGTATGTTGTCAACAAGAAAGCATGTAGCATCTTGTCAACAGGAAAGCACGTAGTATGTTGTCAACAAGAAAGCATGTAGTATGTTGTCACAAGAAAGCATGTAGTATGTTGTCACAAGAAAGCACGTAGTACGTTGTCAACAAGAAAACATGTAGCATGTTGTCAACCAGTTAGCACGTAGAATGTTGTCATAAGAAAGCATGTTGCATGTTTTCAACAAGAAAGCACGTAGTATGTTGTCAACAAGAAAGCATGTTGCATGTTGTCAATAAGAATGCATGTAGCATGTTGTCAACAGATATGCATGTAGTGCACTGTCAACAAGTAGGCACGCAGTATGTTTTCAGACAAGTGAAGGAGTAGAATGTTAACAAATAATTGTGTAGACTGCTGTCAACAAATAAGCATGTAGTATATTGTCAACAAATAAGCATGTACAATGTTGTCAAAAGGTGAACATGTATATTGTCAACAAATAAGCATGAAGAATGTCAAAAAGTGAACATGTAGTATATTGTCAATAAATAAGCATGTAGTATATTGTCAGCATGTAAGCATTTAATATATTGTCAACAAACAAGCATGTAGTATATTGTCAACATGTAAGCATTTAATATATTGTCAACAAACAAGCATGTAGTATATTGTCAACGTGTAAGCATTTAATATATTGTCAACAAATAAGCATGTAGTATGTTAGCATGTTTGTTGTTTGGGGTATTTGTAGGACTTGCTTCCAATTACACACACTACTGTCTACCCTGAAATGTCACGTGTTTCCATGTGTTTATATGAGTCTTAATAAATAGTTTGTGAGTTGAATCCGAACACGTGTTACGGTGGTATTTTCACCAGGGGCGACAGTGTAGCCCAGTGTTCGCTGGCCAAACCGAGTGTCGGCCTTAGTACAATGTGTGAAGCTAATGGCTGATGTCCCCGCCGTGATGTTGCTGGAACATTGTTCAGAACGATGTAAAATCACGCTCATTGTCACCATTTCATCTTGAATTAAATAAACAAACAATAGGATCACAATATCGTTATATATCTATTTGGTTTATTGTCAATGTCATATTTCAGACGTTAACATCCTTCTGGCAAGCCATCAGTGTGGTGTCGTAAACATGTCCTGCCTACAATAAAGTGTTGCCTAATTACATACAAAAATATATTCAATGAATGCATACATGCATACTGATTCAATGAACAATTAATTCGCATCATCAGTTTTCTGTCATGGTTGTTACTTTGGAGATCTGTGTCGAAAAAGGCACATTTATTGATTTGCAAAGATACAATGTTAATATACACATCAGCATTATATTTACAAGTTTGTTTTAGATCATTTTTTAAAAGAAACTCATGTAGAAGTATTCTCTTGGTTCATTGCTTGGATATCATAATGCTAATATCACACATTTTCATTTGAAAAACAAACATGATCGTTCGTCAAAGGGCGATAACAGTCAGCTGTGTTTCCTTGGAAAATATTATTCATCAGTTGAGTTTCAATATTTCTTTCCGAACAGAAGAGAGAAAAGTAATAAAAGCGCCGTCCAATTCAGGGCAAATTACAACAAGGTATTTAAGAAATAGATATTTTACAGATTGAACATTCAATATGAGCACAGGGGAAGTATTGAAAAATATTATATTTCAAAATGACAAAGAATGTCAACATTTGTAACGAACTGTTTTAAGCTAATGGTTCAACACTTCATACCCCAATAACATTATTATTATATTAAATACTGAAAATACCAGGGATTTTTAAAAATAAAAGTAGTATATACTTACCAGTGAGCTCTGCAGTAGGTTCGGCAATGTTCGTCTATTTCCGGCGTGGAATGGTGTGGCCAGGTGGCATTGTTATCCTTGAGACACTGCATCTCACACACCTGCCAGGGAAGGAGGAGCTGACCCAGCACGGGACCTGGGGTGGGGCACATACTTATGATTACAAACAAGGAGGTAGTCATATTATATCTGAGTGAGTGAGTTTATTGTTACGCCGCAATCAGCAATATTCCAGCTATATGGCAGCTGTCTGTAAATAATCCAGTCTGGACCAGACAATCC
>VKKT01003779.1:61896-76524 GCA_008038995.1 Haliotis laevigata | reverse complement strand
GGTAGTAGATGGTTGAAGTGGTTGCTCATCAAGGAAGGGCAGTGGGGTAGTAGATGGTTGAAATGGTTGCTCATCAAGGAAGAGCAGTGGGGTAGTAGATGGTTGAAGTGGTTGCTCATCAAGGAAGGGCAGTGGGGTAGTAGATGGTTGAAGTGNTTGCTCATCAAGGAAGGGCAGTGGGGTAGTAGATGGTTGAAGTGGTTGCTCATCAAGGAAGGGCAGTGGGGTAGTGGATGGTTGAAGTGGTTGCTAATCAAGCTGAATTCCTGGGTTTGAATCCCATCATGAGTACAATGTGTGAAGCCCATTTCTAGTATCCATAATTGTGATATTGCTGGAATATTGCTGATAGCATCATAAAACCCAACTCGATTGTATTATTTAAGGAGGGAAAGGGGCATGTAATTGTCAGTGCAGTAAATTCATTGTCTTTAACACCATGTCCAAACCATTAGTGTCCACCATATGCTATGTGTGTTAGTGTAATTGCTTCTGTGTTTCAGTATGGTGCAGTGAGAAGTGTAGCCATGTGTCAAGTCTAATTACTAATTGAAGTCTGCGTTACATTCCCTTGTCATATAGGTCACATCCATGGCGTTGGTTGTTTTGCCCAGCTCAGTATCTTATCATAAGCTTTCGCTTGTTATTGACGTATCTTAGTTGACCCGTGGCCAAAATTTATGCTGATGCTGACGTCTTGAACAGCAAATCTTATTTTAATACTTATATTAATCATATACTGTCTGGAATGAAGAAATGGATTTGGTGTATCATGGTTATGTTTTTGTGTGCCAAACTGCTGGTGCCTGCACATATGGCTGCAGAAACATTTGGATGAGACCAGCTTTCGACTGTGACCTACTTCTGTTCTGCATCATGTGTCATTGTACCCATACAATACGGATGCTAACACAATGTGTTATTGGTCATCAGGATATGGTCACACCTTACATATTATATATATATACAGCTTTGCTGGTCTATGGATAGAGTTGGGGCAGTGGGGTAACCTAGTGGTTATAGCGTTTGCTCATTACATTGAAGATCCAGGTTCACTTTCGAACATGGGTACATTGTGTGAAGCATATTTCTGGTCTCCCCCGTCATCATATTGCTGGAATATTGCTAAAAGCGGTGTAAAACCAAACTCACTCACTGTGGATAGAGTTTATGTGGAGAGTGCAAGATGGATGGTTAATCCTAACTGTCATACCAAAATTGTTAAAATATGGTAGTTGTTGCTACCCTGCCTGGTGCTTGGCATAAGGGAATAAAACCCAGACCGGTCAGCTCGGAGTCAGTACTAGGTGTCAGAGTGGGCACCCATGCAGAAACTGGAGCAATGTATGTCAGTGGGCTAGCACTATAAAACCAGCATTGGTCCAGTTTAGTTCAAGCAGCCTCACACAATACACATCCATGCATGTCACTTTATAAGTGCAGTGATCTTGAACATGTCGTTAAACTCTGCTTCACCTCACTTCACCTCTTATGGTATCTTTTTTATATATTTTATATTACGTTTTCATATGTGATGGTTTACAACATTTCTCCAACCTCTTATGTTGGTGAGGTCAAAATATAGAAGTATTTGTGTGATTCTGTATTTCTATGTTTCTATGTTCTGTTAAAAATTAATTGGTCAGGTAATAATACATACAAGACTTTCAGGATGTCTTTTAAAGTAACGTGTGTTTACTTTTGTGTGAGACTAATGGTTGGAATGGTTGGACTAATAGGAATAGATATAACTTGTTTCTGTTCCATTTTATGATGCTGAGAGCATTTTGACTGCTCCCATTTAAGAAATGTTGTATGGAAGAAACAACTGCAACATTTGGCTTTTTGCGAGGTTGTGTAATACATTTTTTAGGTGCATGTGACGTATATGGAAAGTATGCACTTAGAGCACTCTCTCATTATTATTGTTTGTCAACAACATGCAAAAACAACAACAAATTTGTTAAAAGATACTGTGAAGTGAAAACTGTTTTGTTTTCTAGAAAGCGTTTTGTAAAATCTCCGTGACCTTTAGCAAGTTGCAGTGACATCTGTGAACTTTGTATGTAAATTGTTGTTTTCGATGTGTCAATATGGTTAGTCACTGAATAGCGCACTAGTGTTGACTGTCTCCTTTTTTCTCATTGCAGGTAGAGTGAAGTTGGATGACAAATTACCAGCCAGACATTGGATGCTAACTTGAGGAGTGATCTGTTCATTAATTCCTTTCTTAGCTGGACGAGGAGAAGTATTTACTTCACTGAGCTGGTGCAAGCCAGTTGGAAGGAAAATACGTTATAAAATATGGCAACGGATCTTAATGATTTTATGCCAAATGTGACTACACAGGATACGAAGAAGCGTTTTCTTGTTCATACAGAGCTTGTGCCATATTTGAGCGACCCGGGTAGCTCGCTTGTATGTGAGGATATTGACAAGTTTATCGAAGGATTAATAGGATGGGTCAATTGCAGCAACTACAAGGTATGTCCATGATTCTTACGTCAAGAATCTAAAACATCCCGTTTTCCTGACAACAATCAGGGGTGGAAATAACATTTAAGATTGCTAGTGTACTCTGGAACAGTGGCACATGTAAAATCACTTGCCCTGATAATTTTCCCACTATACTGGCCGTTTTCTTGTTGATTTTGTTAAAAAAACAACATAATTAAAATTGGAAAGTCAACTGGACACCGGTACAGTGTGATATACAAATTTGCTTGCCCAACAGAAAAAAACACTGGAGTCGGACGTCGGGCAATGGGTTATTTCCACCCCTGAACAATCCTACTGTTTTACATGTTCATCCCAGCTTTTATCATTTACATTTGCTGTATAATTTGAAGATTAAATGGAATTCAATGTTTATTACCAACTATGCTTTTTGTAATGCTAAAACTTCAGCCTTGCTTCAGATTGGCATGGGTCATCGGCCCCTGAAATAGTGGCCCTCTATTTCTATATAAAACAGTGTGAGTCCGGTTTTAGAAATGCCTTTCTTTTCAAATTGACCACAGGGCATTTTTCTTATAGATGTTCACTGGTATCTTCGGTGGTATAAGTGTGCCACACAAAAGAATAGATTGCGGTAAATTAAGTAACAGCTAATTTGATTTGTAGATGTCCGTCATTTCTACATCTTCATCCAGGTAATTTATATAGAGCACATTGATAAATAGCTTCACATAATGCTAAAATTTGTCACTGAGTATTTATATTCTAAACGTCAATTCTTAGGTGCCTTTGAGACAGTCTTATTTTGATGTGGTTATTATAGTTCTTATCAAGTTGTTGGCCCTTAAAAAGAGGAATTTAGAACATTGAGTCTGTCCTTGATTATATTTTAGCTGCTTGCCCGTATTGTTGAAAGGTAGTGTGCAGGTCAATCTGAAGCTCTGGTTAGTATGTGAATATTTTGCAAATATGGATAGATATTTTGAGTGCAAATAACATAAACTAGTAGTATATAGAACAGGGGTACGAGATCACTTTTGACAAAGGTCTCTATAAAGCTTTATTTAAACTACTTCAGTTTGATGAAATTGTGTTATGTATATGCTACACCACTTTTGAATGGGATGTTTTTGTTTTTTCTGCACCAAATTGTTTCTCATAATTTGTGTATTTCAATACAATGACATCTGATAATCCCTATCAAAAGTGTAACAGTATACATAAAAAAGGTAAGTGGCTGTTAAACATGCACATTTTATGCTTGACAAATGTGAACATTACACGAACATGACACGGGTTACACCACCTGATGCTGTGAATACATGCCTGTCAACACACATACTGGCACATACACACATGTGTTACAAATGTCAATCAATATCGATTGCATCAACACAAATCATCAGGTGCATATGTAGTCTTCAGGTGGTTTAAGCCAGCAGTGGTACAATTTCAAGAAAAACTGAATTTGGATGTTAAACGAAAACACATAATCAGACACATAATAAATTATTTTAGTGTTATTGATGTCAGGCACTGCCAGCAGATCCTGGTTAGACAGGCTGGTTCAGTCATTGTCATACTTGGGTACTGTTTTATAAAATCTATATGGAGATGTCAACACTGAATTGATCCACCACAGTTGCTGATGAAATCAATATATAGAATGATCTCAATTTATGTTCTCCATCCACTGAAACAGGACTACATCAAAGAATGTTCAGCAGAAATTATGTCACAGTAGCTCTGATACAGATTCATTCTAGTTTCGTTTTAATGAGAAACATGGTGACTAGACGAAGACTGTAACATATTTCCTGACAATGAAATGTCCAGTGTTATGTGAACCAACGAATTCTTGCATCATCGTATTGAAACTTTGTGTATCATAATCTAATAGCAGGCTGGTATTGATCCAGTCAGGATAGGAACTTGCCATGTTTCCACATCCTTCTGTGCTGCAGCTGTGTCTCGCTGTCTTCTCGGTGCAATGGATGTGCAGTGCATGGTTCATGTAAAATGAATCCTTTCTATTCAATATGCTCTATGCCAAGTTGAAATAGGAGTTAATTTTGAAGCTGTTTTAAAAAGATTGGAAATCAGCACCATAATCCCATTTGCCTGGATCAGTTTTTTTTTTAAGGTTAAAAAATCCAATTTAAGGAATTAATATGGCTAATACTATTAGAATTTCAATCATTTTTAGAGGAGTATTGCTACATTTGGGGTTCTAGATGTTCTTGGTTAATTTCTATTCCTGATAAATTACTGTTAACTAGTTCGGAGTGTGTACACCGCGCTTTTGTATTGCCAGCACACCGATGATTCAGGACCACTTGAGTTGCTTGAGTTGAAGTGCTTCTACCCTATACATTTCACACTATATTCCATTGAGACTAGAGGTCCCGCTGAAACAGGACACCAGGAAACATGGGTTCTCCATCATTTAGACTCATACTGATATGTCTCTATCGTGGTAGTAATTTCTTTATAAGATTTCTATGCTTGGGAATAATCCCAGAAGTACTCTCTTCCTTGGGAATAATATTTGCAAGAATTATGTCCCAGTGTATATTTTTCATGGATGCCATTTATGTCCAGGTCATTATCAAAGTCATTATCAAGAATGGGTTGTATGAATTATTTGCACTTTGATACAATGATATCAAATCAGTTTGGTCAGTCAATAATGATAATTATTTTTGACAATTCCAAATAACAAATGATAGACCTGATGTCAAATACAGGCCCTGGGGGTGTATGCTGCTTTGCAATGAAGGGCCATCACTTCAATATGATTTCAGGGGTCACTGACCAGACCTCTTAGCCATCTTATGTCCTACTTATGCCCCAACCTTAAGTGATCTTGAGTCATTCAGATATTGAAAATTGCCTGTAGACAATTTACAGATAGAGATTTAGTGATTTGCTAATTTGGTTTGGACTTGACCTGCCTATTATTTTTATTGGATATTTATATAGCGCACATATCCAGACAACTAGTGCATGCTCAAGGCGCTGGTAGTTGTTCCCTCGATCATTGGATGTCAATCTCAACTTCACATCGTATTATCAATCTCAACTCCCTGGGGAGTATACAACTCTTGCAGCCACTAGTCGACCGAGTTGGCTTTCTCATCCTAACTACCTATAACTACATTTATTTAAATCTAGATTGGTTTTGTTTCCATTATGACATACGTTCCGCAGTCATGTTGCAGTATTGAGAGGTTCACATATTTTGATATTGGGGTATTAGGGGTCAGTGCAATTTGGATTATTGTTTATTGTTAAACATTGCACACAACAGTTTTTAAGATGTAGGACTGGTTAAGCATTCGCTAAGGACCCCCACATGGGTACAGTGTGTGAAGCCTATTTCTGGTGTCTCCTGTCGTGTTATTGCTGGAATATTGCTAAAAGTGTCGTAAAGCTAAACTCACTCACTGAAGGATAGACAACCTAGTGAGTAACATTAAAGGTATTGATCCTTTCAACTGGTAACTGACCACCACCTTCATTATTCACCTCTTATGACAACCATGATCCAGCCTGTATAATTGTGTAGATCATGGTTTGTTATTGTATTGTATGGGTTGAAGAGAGTGAGTGAGTGAATTTAGATTTACGCAGCACTCATCAGTATTTCAGCTGTAAATAATCGAGTCTGGACCAGACAATCCAGTGATCAACATGAGCAGAGCATGAACATTGATTTACACAATTGGGATACGATGACATGTGTCAACCAAGTCAACCCAATCCCGTTAGTCGCCTCTTACGACAAGTATGGGTTACTGAAGATCAATTCTAACCCCGAATCTTCACGGGTGTGTTGAAAGAACTGAATCAAGATCAATACAACTGAAATTGTCCCACTACCCTGATCACTTGGTGTTTGGGGCTAAACATCAATCATGGCTATTTTGTAACATTAAGACATTAAAAAAGATTTTAAAAAGGATAAAACAACACTAATACAATTAATGTGCATTATTTGTATACGTTTGTTTGACGAAAGTTAGCTGCACAGTGCAAAGCACACAATTGTGCACAATATGTTGATATTGGAAATAAGTCTTAGAGTCATAAAACTACTGTATATTTTAGCAAGACCATCAAGCAACATGATTCTGCCAAAGGTTACTGCAATGGAAGAGCTCATTTTCAGCTGAGAACCAGATAATCATCAAGGATGTTATTCCTCAGCCTCTGTCAGGCTTGAGCAGAAAACACTGACAAGAACATAGTGTAGTCTACATGGTATGTAGGTGGTTGCTTGTTGACTATCTTTAGTCTGACCGAGTATGTAGTAGAAATTGTTGGTAGCTTGTTATTGTGGAGGATTCTGACACTTCCATCTGCTTCACTGCAGGTTATATAGGTAATTGCTGTAGTTCAAGCTCATGGCCATCTTTAAGGCTGGGTTAACCTATCGCCCTGTCAACTTACATGATATATGCTGTCTAGTTGAAGCAAATGGATAAAAGATTGGTCATCCATTGGAGGTGCTTGGAACACCTGCTTGGCTAACAGTTCCCATTTCATATCATCCCTGTTTGGATTCTGGGTTAGAAAAGGATTCTTGGGTTGGTTTTGTTTGTTGTTTAATGCAGCATTCAGCAAATGTCCAGCTAAATGATAACTGTAAGTAATCAGGTCTGGACCAGACATTCCAATGATTGAAATCATGACCATGTTCTCTGATATCAGGATTTGATGACATGCATCAACTAAGTCACTGAGCTTGATCACCCGATCCTTATTCTATTGCCATTTGCAGGGGTGGAAATAACTTTTCCGATTTTCTTGTTGATTTTTTAAATAAGCAACATAATTAACATTGGAAAGTCATCTGGACACCGGTACAGTGTGATATACAAATTTGCTTGTCCAACAGAAAAAACACTGGACTGGGACGTCGGACCATGGGTTATATCCAGTCCTGATTGGGGAAATGCCTGAATGATAATAAAATATGCATGAACACCATTGGTCATATCCAGCTTGTCACATGCTAGGCCACAACAAATTTCAGGACTTCATGATTGTGTAAAATGACTTGTAAACAACAAACTACTGTCCATGTAGATTTTCATTCGTCTTGGACGACCTGAATAGTTTCTGTGTTTAACCTTCATACATGAATGGACGAACTGTAACTGAACTGTCTGAATGTGCCTTTGTTTAAAAGTATCTTCATCACTAGCCAGGTTTGGTTGGTTTGGATGAGTGGACAAGTACCTGATAGTTCCTGCTTTCACTGGTGCTTGTATTTGTCAACTGTTGGTTACTTTGTCGACTTTGTCATTTCTATCAACATGATCAATGATATGTCTTCTTTTGAAGTTAAGAATGAACATTATAAGGCCTATATCAAAACATTAAAGGTTAAGTTTAGAGATTTGTGAAATCACTAGATTCACATATTAAAGACATGATAGACATTTGGCATTTTAGAAGATGCTATTTGATGAACTCAGAATTTTCTGGGTTTCATCTAGTTTTTATTGTTTGGTACAACGTTTCAGGGCTTGTTCTGGCTCTATCATCAGGTAGAACTAAAGAACAGTAACTGTTCTCTATGTTTGACATGATAGAAGCAAAACTCATGGGTCCCAGGGCATGCTTAATTTTGACTATTAAATGCTTACCATCAAAACCTTTTTAAAGATCACTTGATGCTTTCATATTACTCTGTAATTTGTCAGTGTCAAAGAAACTGATGGTTGCTAACTAATTTTCTGTAGAAAATATATCTGATCAGGTGGGTGACAAATGTTTCATATAGCTGGAATATTGCTGAGTGCGGCGTAAAACTAAACCCACTCACTCACTCACTCACTCACAAATGTTTCATTAGGTTCAGGCGAGAACGTTAAATGCATCATCTCTTTTTATAAAGTGAGAATTGTTTGGAAGTGTGAAAACCCTGTTTATATCACTTCATATCACTGTTGGACTTATTAAAAACATTTTGTGAGATATAAAGGGTTGTACAAAAATGTCCACACCCAGATGATGGAATTTGATGAACTGGAAACATTTATGATTTCATATCAGACATATATTGGCATGCAGATATTGCCTCATAAAGGGATGTACAACATTGTGTAGTGTATTGTTAAGAAATAAAGCCCTTTTGTCACATGCTTGTATTGGAGAAGGTTATAAACACAGCTGCCTCCTGGTGCAGCCTGAGTCAGTGTGACCTGTGTAATCTGTGGCCATTCCCCAACAGCACTGGATTTCTATGGACAATTCGTGCTGGAAGCAGAATATTGTAGTGATTAAAAAATAGGATATTTCTAAATTAGGATCTTGGGGTTGACAATACCTGGGGCACGAGTGGGTCACTGGTGCAAGGCATCTATTTGCGTTGTGCAGAGTTACATCCCTTTGCAGTGGCAGGATCTGTGGGTTATGTTATAAACACTGACTAATTATGATAAGCTGTGGATCAGCATCAAGCTCTTTTTTCCATTGGCCTACTACAAAATATATAAGCCTGTGCCCCCTTTTTCATTATGATTAACATATTGTGTAAGCTGTGTAATCCTGTTTTTCACAATCACAAAACATATTTCCGAATCGTCTTGCTTGTTTGTCTTTTATGGTTATTGAATGATTAAAATGTATAACCATCACTGATAATGATAATAATGACCTAGTTAACATAATTTTTGGGAATGTGTGAGCAACTGCAGAATTTTAGATCATCCAATATGTCCTGAAGATCTTTTTCACATTTGGTAACTACACAGAGGAATGTCCTATCAGTTGTTGATAAAATAATGGATAAGTCCTAATGCCATTTGCCTCCAGCTAAAGTTCTGATATGGTTTTGACATGGGTTTTGTGCATGTCGGTACATACAGTGGTCCACACGGGCTGATAGGCCAATAGGGTTGAGACCTGTAGCACTATAAGTCAGTGTCTACGATATCAGTGTTAGGCTTGATAGGCTAGACAAATCACACTATCGCTGACCTGTACATGAATGCTGTCACATAAAGCTGGTTGGTCATCATGGCTATTTATTTGTCCATTTCTTATGGCTACTTTGTCTGATTGACAAGCCCGAATTTTGGTATAGAAATAGGTGAAAAGATCAATGGGTGAATAGTATATGTTTCGAATGTTGAATAGTTGCAAGGCATGTATTACTCGAGTCATCTTGGGAGTGTTTGGGGGTTTGGCTTGTTTGTCCTGAAATTGGAAGCTTGTAGTTGAATGGTCATATGTGTCACATAAGGAACTGGTTTGAGTTATCATGAATAACTATCTTAGTTCTTAGTTTCTGACTATACTTTTGATGGAAACAATTAATTCAATTTAAATTAAAAAGGAGCTGCACTGAGACTCGAGATTCAGAACCTAAACCTGAGGAAATTGAGACTTGCTTTATTTAGCACTTAAGCATTGCAGAAAGGGCTGGACGGAAGGGGAAATACTGCAGTTCAGGGACTGTGTGACAGACTAGTTGGTCTGCTTCTTTTCCTTTCATTTTAGTGGATTTACATTTCATGTCAATAAAAAGCAGGTATGGTCATATTTTTCTTTGAATATGAAAAATGTGTCCGTAGTAGATACAAGACTGGTTTAGTGAAAACCTGTTCGTTTGACTCTGTGTTGACATACCTGAAAATTATTCATTGCAAAGAAGGATTCGCTTGACCAATCACTTAATGTCAACATTTTCACTATTAATTTGTGGGGAGATGGAGTAGTGGGGTAGCCCACTGGTTAAAGCGTTCACTTGCAATGCCGAAGATTCTGGTTTGAGTCCCCACATGCGTATAATGAGTGAAGCCTATTTCTGGTGTCGTCTGCCATGATGTTCTGGAATATTGCTAAAAGGGGCATAAAACCCAACTCACTCACTCTCTTGTTGGGATGGTGGAGGTATGTCTTAAAACATATGGAATGTTAATCCCACATAGAACTGTTGAACTGCTTCCTC
The DNA here is from genome assembly GCA_008038995.1 of Haliotis laevigata. NCBI lineage: Eukaryota > Metazoa > Mollusca > Gastropoda > Lepetellida > Haliotidae > Haliotis > Haliotis laevigata. The sequence goes on along the minus strand of VKKT01003779.1, from coordinate 66,104 downwards.
AGTGACCCAAGGTCCGCGACCTGACCATAACCCAATCAGTGATCTATCAGCCCGTCTGGTCATGGGCAAGCGGTGGATTCAACCGATTGTATAACCTCCTAAGCCCATGACTCATTAAGAGTCTTTGGAGGCTTGTTGCACTGATTCTTTCTACATCTTTTCGTGAAACTGTATTTTCTCCCGGGGCACGCTGTGTATGTTTCTGTATGGTTTTCAGCTAGCACGCCCTTTCAGAAGAAATGTATATCTGTGAATTGAGATGTTTGGTGTTGTCAGTGTACACGTCCAGTGAGTCATGATGCAACGGAACATTGCTATATATACCCAGAGATGGATGTCAGCCTAGCATATGATGGCGCGGTGGCATGTTCAAAAGGGCAGGAATTTCCATAACAATACCGAAGACTCAGTCAATATATGGAAAGTGGATGATATCGAGTTTTATACATATGTATTCATTTTGGTATATTAAATTATATTGATATTTTTTATCCAGTGAAAATTCAAGTTCAGAATAGAAAAGGTTAGATTGCTCGTGTTTGTTCATGTTGCAATGAATGAGAATGNTCTTTTATGGTTATTGAATGATTAAAATGTATAACCATCACTGATAATGATAATAATGACCTAGTTAACATAATTTTTGGGAATGTGTGAGCAACTGCAGAATTTTAGATCATCCAATATGTCCTGAAGATCTTTTTCACATTTGGTAACTACACAGAGGAATGTCCTATCAGTTGTTGATAAAATAATGGATAAGTCCTAATGCCATTTGCCTCCAGCTAAAGTTCTGATATGGTTTTGACATGGGTTTTGTGCATGTCGGTACATACAGTGGTCCACACGGGCTGATAGGCCAATAGGGTTGAGACCTGTAGCACTATAAGTCAGTGTCTACGATATCAGTGTTAGGCTTGATAGGCTAGACAAATCACACTATCGCTGACCTGTACATGAATGCTGTCACATAAAGCTGGTTGGTCATCATGGCTATTTATTTGTCCATTTCTTATGGCTACTTTGTCTGATTGACAAGCCCGAATTTTGGTATAGAAATAGGTGAAAAGATCAATGGGTGAATAGTATATGTTTCGAATGTTGAATAGTTGCAAGGCATGTATTACTCGAGTCATCTTGGGAGTGTTTGGGGGTTTGGCTTGTTTGTCCTGAAATTGGAAGCTTGTAGTTGAATGGTCATATGTGTCACATAAGGAACTGGTTTGAGTTATCATGAATAACTATCTTAGTTCTTAGTTTCTGACTATACTTTTGATGGAAACAATTAATTCAATTTAAATTAAAAAGGAGCTGCACTGAGACTCGAGATTCAGAACCTAAACCTGAGGAAATTGAGACTTGCTTTATTTAGCACTTAAGCATTGCAGAAAGGGCTGGACGGAAGGGGAAATACTGCAGTTCAGGGACTGTGTGACAGACTAGTTGGTCTGCTTCTTTTCCTTTCATTTTAGTGGATTTACATTTCATGTCAATAAAAAGCAGGTATGGTCATATTTTTCTTTGAATATGAAAAATGTGTCCGTAGTAGATACAAGACTGGTTTAGTGAAAACCTGTTCGTTTGACTCTGTGTTGACATACCTGAAAATTATTCATTGCAAAGAAGGATTCGCTTGACCAATCACTTAATGTCAACATTTTCACTATTAATTTGTGGGGAGATGGAGTAGTGGGGTAGCCCACTGGTTAAAGCGTTCACTTGCAATGCCGAAGATTCTGGTTTGAGTCCCCACATGCGTATAATGAGTGAAGCCTATTTCTGGTGTCGTCTGCCATGATGTTCTGGAATATTGCTAAAAGGGGCATAAAACCCAACTCACTCACTCTCTTGTTGGGATGGTGGAGGTATGTCTTAAAACATATGGAATGTTAATCCCACATAGAACTGTTGAACTGCTTCCTCAGTGACCCAAGGTCCGCGACCTGACCATAACCCAATCAGTGATCTATCAGCCCGTCTGGTCATGGGCAAGCGGTGGATTCAACCGATTGTATAACCTCCTAAGCCCATGACTCATTAAGAGTCTTTGGAGGCTTGTTGCACTGATTCTTTCTACATCTTTTCGTGAAACTGTATTTTCTCCCGGGGCACGCTGTGTATGTTTCTGTATGGTTTTCAGCTAGCACGCCCTTTCAGAAGAAATGTATATCTGTGAATTGAGATGTTTGGTGTTGTCAGTGTACACGTCCAGTGAGTCATGATGCAACGGAACATTGCTATATATACCCAGAGATGGATGTCAGCCTAGCATATGATGGCGCGGTGGCATGTTCAAAAGGGCAGGAATTTCCATAACAATACCGAAGACTCAGTCAATATATGGAAAGTGGATGATATCGAGTTTTATACATATGTATTCATTTTGGTATATTAAATTATATTGATATTTTTTATCCAGTGAAAATTCAAGTTCAGAATAGAAAAGGTTAGATTGCTCGTGTTTGTTCATGTTGCAATGAATGAGAATGAAAATGTGGTTAGAGGCCAGACTTCAGTTTCTTTCTATTGTATATCAATAACTAAGGTGGCAGAAGGGTGAGTGAGTGAGTTTGGTTTTACGCTGCTTTAAGCAATATTCCAGCAATATGACGGCAGGGGACAACACATTGTACCCATGTGGAGATAGCAGAAGAACAAATATAGGGTGTTATTGCTTTCATGACACAACGACTTGAACTTACTCATATGAGCAGCATTAATGACTTTGAAAATGTAGACTAAACAGTATCGATTAAATTAAAATTATGCCTTGTGCATTAAGTACAAGTAGTTGAGGGATATTGTTACGGAATATCTGTATGTCCAAATCTTGCTGAGTTATCAGTTTTTTATCATGGTACTGTTTCTGGTTTGAAATTTTGGCAACTAATGGGCTGAAGGAAAACCAAGTTGACTGTCCATGGAACTTGGCTTTGCCTCTCAAGAAAACTACTGGGTTGTAGATCAGGGAGACTAGCTGTATATAATTGTATACTGCCATCATCTTGCTAGTGACAGTGCGTATGCCAGGAGTGAGAAAAGTCTTGCACCAACTACTGCTTAGGCACTGTTTGCTTGTGCTGAACTTCAATCCTTAGAGGCTTCGTACCAAAAGACAAGAAAACATGGTAGGCATTAGAGAAGAAAAAATGGACTAGTTGGATAGTCAGTGTAAACTTTGAGAAGGGTGTCTGTTAAACTGCGGCATGGTATCTCATTGGGCTCGCACGTTAACAGTCCAGACTAGTCCAAGCAGACCCGTACAGGCACACATGCATGTACAACTACATATTTGTGCAATAGTGTGAACTGTTAAGGCATTGACCTCGTTTTAGACCACCGCCAAACACATTATGTAACCTATACAGCTTAGCATTCATTCCATATTTATATGATTGATCCAATTATTATTGTAGTTCAATATATCGTTATGTCATTGTGTGTTTAGATGTGTATTGAATTCTTGAAGTATGAGGTGCAGTTAGTACCTCATTGAGTCACACAGCAACATAATCGATGTAGTCACCGAGCTCCATGAATACCCCCTTTTATAGGGATGCGTGTTAGTGTGTCTACTATTCAGGGCCATTGAGACGTGTATCTATACAGTTGTACTGTACAACAGGGGTCAACTCATTGAACGTGCAAACACATAGTAGTGTCATCTTGTACGTAGTCTGTGTGAACAGAAAGTGAGCTATTCTGAGTCACCTTTTGTCAATAGGACTGTCTGTTGTCGGAGAAAGTCCTGGAATGTTTAATTAGTGGTTTCATACCCTATATGGAAGATACTTGCATTTGCTGCAAGTCTGCATATTTGATACGGTTGTTTAAGGCTTACTGTAGTGCGTCAGTGTGTATTGTTTACTGTTTGATTTTAGGGAGATGTTAGTGTTATGACTCATTGCTGTTATCATAAGTGCAAATAGCATGAACCAAATTAATAGACCATATAAATTGATTGGCATGCTTCATTTTCTGTTTTTCAGTGTTAAGTAAAACTAGATCTTGAAAACACAAGTTTGCTTCAGAAGTTTATAACAGATACACTGACCTCTCTCTTTTTTTCATGCGGCGGTGGGATAGCCTAGTGGTTAAAACATTCGCTTGTCACACCGAAGACCTGGGTTCGATTCCCCACATGGGTACAGTGTGTGAAGCCCATTTCTGGTGTCTCCCACCATTATATTGCTGGACTATTGCTAAAA